>QLPG01002765.1:0-13102 GCA_003314385.1 Gomphus sp. MG54
CTACTACCTAAATACCGACCTAGCCATGCCCAGCTACTTCAGAAACAGCCCCCAAGCCCCCACAGCCAAAACCTACACCTGGTTAACCGACCCAACAACCCACAGTCACACTTGTAAAGACCTGGAGTTATTTACCTCCATCGACAGCAACCTCACACTCGGCACTGTGAGGATCACCCTAACATCTGATGAGCACAGTGGAATACCAGATGCCAGATTGACACTTACCAATGTCAAGTACAGGCCAGACAGGAAAGCGAACACCCTGTCAATACCATACCTGGCAAAAAGGGGCGCACAGCTGACATACACAAGAGACAGTGTCACACTATCAAAGGGTGGATCAGCATTCGCACGAGGATCAATGGAAGGACTAACTTACTCGTTCACTGCCGTATCAATGAGCCCAGTCGTATCAAAGCCAAAACAGAAGAAAGTGGAAAGAACAGAAGAGGAATGGGCAGAGCACGAGCGGAAGTGGATAGAGCAGTTTGAGGAAGAGGAGAAAGATGAAAAAGTTGAAAGGAATTTTAGGGAAGAAACGGAGAGAAGCATCAGTGAAGGGGTGGACGAGAGGAAGCAAGAAACGTACCCGTTGCCAGAGAAGCATACGGACAAGGCCGCAGATGATTGGATTACAAGGCCAATCGAAGTCAATGACGCCACACTGCCGGTCAATATTTACGAGAAATTAGCAACCGCCGAATTGGCACAGAAACCCATCAAACCATTACGCACCATAGAGGTTGAACCGTCGAAGGGACCGGATGAGGATTCCCGGCATACCCAGGACAAGATCATACAGATTAAGGACAGGAGTACCAGAATCGAACAACAGGAGAGAGAGAGATGGGAGACCGGAGTGGAACAACTGAAGAGAGAGAAAGAGAGAGCGGAAATGGAGAAGAAAGAAAGGGAAGAAAACGAGGAGGAAGAAGGAAGCTTTATGGAGGAGATGGAAAAAAGAGTCGGTGAAGACGTGAAAGAGAAGAGAGGGGCGACTTACCCGTCACCAAAAGAGCTAAGCGCAACCACAACCCAAGCTGCGATCGCGCAAGTGACAAGAACAACACCAGTGACACTATCAACGGGAGCTATGATCGTGCAGACAGCGCGAACAGAACCAGCAATATACAAGAGATGGTGCACCGTCACCAACTCGACACGTATCGAACGTGCGAGACCATCGTGCACCGTGGACATCGAGGCTGTCACTGCTGCATTGACGCAAACGGAGCATAAGGTGCCACGGACCGTAGACATAACGATAAATGTCAAGCATCATGAGATACCAGGAGAAGCAGCATTGCAGGCAAAAGCACACGAGTCAGCCGGAACCACCAACAGAAGGGAAACGAGTCACATACCATCGCATTCCACGAAGAACGAGTCGCCACATATCGCAGGAGTCGGGCCGTCGAGTTATCTGGCCGTACGTCCCACACGAATCGTAAGGTCCATCACAAACGCTGCCACATCACTGGCCACGACCCATGAGGCGACAGCAGACAGCATGCGAGCCAAGAGAGCACAACGTAAACGAAGCCATGTAGCATCGAACCACGAGGGTTCGCAAGTAGCGTGCCTAGAATTGAGACGAACGACGCATGAGACGTCGCGTGCCGTCGAACACGAACCATCGTGCGCTACAAAGAACGGGCCACCAGTCGAGTTAGCCAGAACCGAGCGCCTCATGCAAACAACAGAGCTCACTGTAACGGGCAAAGAACCGCCGGAGACGTATCGCGATATGTCGCGTGCAGCGGACGGCTATCCGTTGAGTCCGCCTGTCGTACATCCCATGAAAATCAAGGGGACGCCCATCATCGCACCGTCAGCGATGTCCCATGGAACACAGACCGTCGCGACGCAGCCGATCGATCCATCGGCGTGAGACCAGGCGAAAGACGAAACGAGGGCGTCGGATACAGACCGGGCAAGCGTGCAAGACGATGCGGCGCATGACAAAAACGAGGGGACGCCGGTCATCACATCAGCGCAAACAGGAGAGATCAAAGGAGGTTCGAAAGAGGAAGCTGAAGGCAATGTCAGTGAGAATTCAAAAGAGACAAGGGAGATAACATACCAGCCACTAAACGAACCCACTGATGAGGAACCGTCGAGACAAGCTGTCGCAGATCCGGCGCAGGCCATGAAAAATAGTGTAATGTCCAGGAAGTCGTTCGCGGACCTGGAGAACATCCATGCCAAGCTCAAACGCATCAAGAGCCCACCTTCGTCGTACGACCGGAGAATCCTCAGCCATAGCTTCAGCAATTCGCCGGCACCGCCATCGAACGAGACGATGGCGGATGGGGCACAACATCCGGATATGCGTCATGTGATGCAGTGGCGCACACATAGGGACGCGACGCCAACATTGTTTCACGCGTCACCTGAATTGACAGACACGGCCGCCGTCTCACATCCGTTCACTGTGAGACACACTCACCGTACCCATCCAACTCGCGCACCTCAAACGAAATCGTCGTTGCCCCACTTCCCTGTGTCGGACACACACGCTTCAAGGGGCACACACCACGTCTAAAAGGGGCGTGCACCGAACTTCAAGGGGCGCAGGGCCTATCTTGCTTATCCCCATACCTCCACACACGTCACTCACGTTCCCTACATCCATCCGCCCCGATCTACACACGTTGAAGGGGCGTACGTCACGCTTAAAGGGGCGCGTACACACACGTTTAAAGGGGCGCGCATACACATGTTTAAAGGGGCGCGCATACACAGACTTCAAGGGGCGCAAGGCCCATTTTCTTTCACCCCTACCATCCTCACCACCTCATCATACTGCCATATATTCTCAGACCCCGTCAAATCCTCATGACTCGGAATCAACAGGGTCTGAAGGGGCGTGTTGTAACCAAGGGGGTATTTCCCCACATCTTAGCCATCGCATTCGCTGCGTACAGCGTATTTGTGTCATGCGCTGTCACATGTAAGCCATATCTGGAACACATACGCGTCGTGATCAACACATCAATTCTCACGCGTCTCTGGGAAGGGACGTGCATAGATAGATTTACTATATAATAAAACCATGTACTAGAATAATAATTACACAAATTTTCTATCCCATTTCCCCATTTTCTGTTTCACTCTCAGAATCAAGTAATCTATAGTTCAACTGTTTCTAGAGTTTCCACACCCTCAATCACCTCCCCGGCCGCACCCCAGTCTCTCTGACAAAGCCCTAATTCCACCTCTGCTTTAAATTTAAACACCCTTCACCACATGTAGCTTCTGCAGCTCTGAGTTGGAAGTATGGGGAATTCTGACCGGCTTTAGGGAACTAATGTCGGTACCCCTCCGTGGCAAGAGACTAAGCTCCGGAGATGCAATCATCTTCAAAGCACAGAGGTTTACAACCATACTTCCCATCCACTGCACTCACAGGGACCAGACTTCATCTGCACTAGCCTTTTAGCTAGCTTTGTTATCCCTTGTCCCACCTGCCTCTCAATTCTGCATTCACATGGGGTTAGACTAGACACATGTATACTAGGGCACCATAAGCACCTCGCGCTTCAGGCATGTTAATTGAATCTCTCTCTCTCTCTCTCCCTCTCCATGTTGTATACTTCCTTCACACAAAAACTCAGGCCTTTGAAGCATTCAAATTGTTCAAAGCAAAAGTTGAAAACCACTGGAACCGAAAGATCAAATCCATGATTGATGATAAAGGTGATGAATATATGTCAAAATCATTCCTTTATTTTAAAAATCAATGTGGGATTGTATGCTTACACACTGTACACAACCGACCTCAGCAAAATGGTGTAGCAGAGAGAGCAAATCGTACTATTGCAGAACATGTTACAGCCATGCTCTATGAAGCCGGTTTACCAGCTTCATTTATTAGAGAAGCTGTTAATGCTTATATCACAGTGCAGAACAGGTGTCCCACCAATTCTCTTTCTGGAAAAACTCCATATGAACTCTGGTATAAATGAAAACCAAATGTATCAAACCTTCGTATCTGGGGTTGTGTCACCTACATGCATATTCAAAAGGATAGACATACAGGTATTGGATCACACATGGAAAAGTGCATTTTTATAGGTTATCCTGAAGGTTTAAAAGCTTGGAGATTCTAAAACCCTATAACTAAATGAACCATAATCAGTGAACGTGCCAAATTCAATAAATGTTACTTCCCAGGCCTTAAACATACTTGGAACCTACCAAAGGTCAACCTGGCATTGCCTCTCATTATATCAGAATATCAGACACCTACTCAAATAGTACAAGATCATGGTGAGGAAGACTCTGAATCCCATCCCTCGGTGATTCCTTTGCCTACAGCATCACAATCTCCTATAACGCCTGCAACCTCTATTCCTCCTGAGACTGCTACACCAGATACACATACAATGTCCCCATCTGGATCACCATCTGCCATAACAACCATATCTGTAGAACCCTCACTCCCCTCACTACTACAGCAGCAGGCAGCTAACCCTCACAGAAATGCAGGTGTGCCACCTAAACAGTGGTGGACAACTTGGGAACCTACAGAAAATACCCACATTGGCAAAGAGTCACATAATCTGAATAATAGTTGTGATGAGGCCAATGAAGTGATTACAACAGCACTGTCAACTTGTTATACAGATCCACAGACATATAAAGAGGCAATGGGACATACTGCTGCTCGACAATGGTTGGAATCCATGGGAGTTGAGATGAATAGTCACCTCAAAAATGGGACATGAGATTATATGGAATTGCTATTAGGTGCACAAACTATTGGCAGCAAATGGGTTTTTCAAATCAAACACAATGCCAATGGCTCCATTGAACGTCACCGAAGCAGGGTGGTAGCCAAAGGATTCACTCAATGGCCTGGCTTTGAGTATACAGAAGATGCTACATTTTCCCCGGTTTACAGACTGGCTTTTCTTCAATTAATACTTGCCCTAGCTGCACAGAGAGGGCTTCATCTTGGTTCAATTGACATATCACATGCCTTTATAGTAGGAAAAGACCTTGAGAAAATTATATACATGCAACAACCTGAAGGTTTCCACCAAGATGGTCAAAATACTGTATGCAGACTACAGAAGCCTCTTTATGGCTTGAAGCAGTCAGCACAAAACTGGAATGTACAACTACATGATGTGTTGAAAACCATGGGGTTTTTATGATGCAAGGCAGATCGTGCAGTATACATTTACACTTGAGGTGAAGTTCGAATGATAGTACCGATCTTTATTGATGATATAATGCTTGCTGGGACATCACTTGCTACCAATGACAAAGTTGTTGAAGAACTTAAATCACACTTTGAATTTCATGACTTAGGACCTACCAACTTCTTTAGAAGCTGGAAAGGCAATCAAATGGACACAAAACATTTTACAAGAGTTTGGATACCTTGTCAATCAACCATCCACTCTATTCATTGATAATCAATCTGCCCTCACTATTGCCAAAAATCCAGAACATCACAACAGGATGAAACATCTCGATCTAAAATACTTTTGGCTTCATGATCAAGTTGAATATGGTTTCATCTCACCAGTCTACATCCTAACTTCAGATCAGTTAGCCAACATCTTCATGAAGGCACTGCCATGTGTACCTATCGAAAAATTCCAATTACTTCTTGGATTGAAATAATGAGTTCAGTGAGTTGCCTCATCGGGGGGGTGGTGGGGGTGTTAAAGTGTGACTCACCATCTCACTATATTCCATTTATCACTCACTATTACACTCATGGCCAATTAGAATAATCTTCACATACTATGTTTATAGTTGTTTGTCTTACCATATAATAATGACTTCTGACTTAAGTTGCCATCCTCCTGCATAGTTGTTGGCTCAGACTTTGGTTGCACCGAGTGTCAAGTACATGTACCAAGGATCCGGTAACTCGGCAGTACCGACCAGACACTCCGTTAGTAACCATGTACAAGTCACTCAGTGAGTTTTTTTTGGCTCAACACACATACCGGTCACATTCCTCACTCCCATCCCACCCCTACTCTTGGCCCCTCCCTAACCCTATCATAACCACCCATTAATCCTCGATCCACCTCACCTCAGGAATTCCTGTCCTTGTATTATCCTTGGCCATGGCTACATTGTTTTATAGCCAGTCACTTCCTATTGTCCTAGCCTTGGCCACATTTCTATTATTCTATCCTTTATTATTCTATCCCCATTTGCATTCCTTCATTTTAATTTTACTCGTTGTGGACAATAACCACATGCTCTGCATACCTTGTTGTCTTACATTCCTTATTCCACATGTCACCTCTTAAACCTATATAAGTAGGACATGCATGTACATATTTCCTCATTCTGGGTATCGACTAGGCTTAGGCCCTTCTACCTTCTTCCCCTCTGTTAAGTCCTCGACTTGGGCCGGCATCATCAGCATCCTCCCAAGTATCTGTCTGTTGCAAATCGGTGGCACACATGGCAAGTAGGGTGCAATGCACGAGTACGTTGAAGCCAATGCCACTACTCTTGGCCTGCAGGACTTGGCCATCATCCGCCCAACACCCTTCGGCAGTACCGAAGTCCATCAGTACCCAAACCCTGACACTGAGTACCTGAATCTCTGATTACAGTTGCTAGGATTAACTGTGTTCACATTCGACAACAGTCATCAGCATACTACTTATATACTATTTGGCAATCAATGGATGGCCAAAACCATAGAACAATAAGGGCTGTTACATAATAGCCCAAGGCAGTGCACAATGACAATGGGTCAAGTATTTACCACTTTTACAACAGTATTGCGGTGACAACAGGTCACACACTTTGTGGTGAGTTAATCACTCTGTTCATATCTAAACAAAAAACGACAGTTGCATCATTCGGTGGCAATGCTGATTTAAATGGCAAGAATTTCTAGAGAGTAGGCCCACAGCTTTCATAGAACTTATGGTCAGCAAACATTGGCACCATTGGTACGAAACTTGCGTTTCCCTAGTGAACCGATTCTGGAAACCGCGGCAAACATTGATGAATTAGACATTTTCTCTTGCACAACGTGAGATCGCAACTGAAAAGAAAAAAAAATGTATATTGTGTTCAAAAATCCATCGCCCCACTATTTCATAGCCATTCAATGGTAGAATACACGAGAAAGCAGGCATGATATACACGACTTTTGGCTCTCCCGGCCAGGCTTAGTTTGGGTGAGTCTGGTATACGAAAGACTTACCAGACAGATTGGCGTGCCTTGAGAACAACAAACGGCGAACACCATGACCAATTGACGGCCAAATTTTCTGACAATAAAATACCGTTACACCATGATGGTATCAAGACCCCAAGCGCTCCTCTTGCTCACTCCATCAGAGGGATCCATCTAGAATCACTAGGGTGAGGTGAGCATAAGTATCTGGTGAACACAGGCATATGGCCATGGCTACGAGTTGAGCGTCACCGGTTTGTTGGCAACAAACGGTTCAAGCTTCTCACAACGTCTGATGTGCTAATTTTGTGTGAGAGTTATGTTGAGGAGTCGATACACGTTGAGGGAATCAAATTTTGAATTCCTCTAGCAGTATGTCTCTTGTTCAGTCAAATCAGAGTTCAGAAATGAGACAGAAGATTTGCTGATCGCTATCAGGCTATTTCAAGTACCTGTTATCATGTTTGATAAATGACTTATATTTATTTGCTGCCTGTACACCTCATCAATCACCAAGTGACTCTTTGCCAGGGACACTATCTTGGTTGGTTGTTACCTGGCAGTCGCCCGACCATGAATCTTATAAAGCTCGTACGTTCTATCCTTGTCTTTCAACCTCTAATTCCAACGCACAATCTAGTCTTTCTCAACCTTCCCTTGCAGAATGTCCTCCAATCAAGTATTTGTCCAGGAAGTAACAGATACGTGAGTGCCCTAAATTGTCGGTTTCGAGGAAATTTATGATCCGGACAGTTTGGCTGTTGTCTATGTCCAGAATGCTGCCCTTGGTAAGTCCAGGAGTAATTTCAGGTGAACCCTTGTTGTCTTCTAACTGCTTCAAATAGCCCTGCTCGTTTATGACACGTTCCTCACGTTCCCATATGAAAGGAAATTCATCTGGAAGAAAACGTTTAAATTGGGATCAATCCTCTACCTATTGACTCGCTATTCAGTAATTGTCCACTCCATGATACTCTCAATAATATACAGTCTCCCAGATAAAACTATCAAGGTGAGTAGTTCTATGTCATGGATTGCAAAGAATTCACATTCATACGGGTCTAGTAAGAGATTCATGATGTTTAACACAGAGCCTAACGTCGCAACAGTATATGTAATGACTTCGATCACTTTGTCGATGGTTTATCTATTCTAACCCTTACAGGAATACAAGGTGCCAACGGCTCTAATTTCTTACCCAACAATTTATCTATCCATTTTACCAGGGCTCTTGATGGCACGGGCATATGCAGCTTCTAAGGGTAAGAATATGACTGTTTTGGTGCTTGGACTTTTGTTTGTTGTGGACTTTGGTTGTGCAGGGGTATGTATTATATGATTTCACTTTGTCATGACCAGTAAATTTTGTCCCGCATTGCATAGTTTGTAGCAATATTAAACAGCTGTGCACCAACTGATCTGGTCCACAACCAGGTTGTTTTGTGAGTTTTGTTTTGTTTATTTCTTCGAATATTTATTCACAAAATTTCAGATGTGAGGTTTCCCTTTGATTTACTTCTGTTTTACAGCTTATGCATCCTCTAGTGGTAACTATTCAGGATGTATCACTCATCCTTCTCGACACAGCAGTTGTTTCAGTCATCCTTTCCAATTCCCTGGAAAACTTGAGAGAGTTGAGAAAGTTCAGAGCATTCCACACACAGTCATTGACTCAGGTATTGGTTGATCAAAGTAGGTACCCCAGTGTTCAAGTTTATCGAGGCTAATCAGTATAAAGGTGTGCTACGATATGGGTATCTGGTTAATGAATCTATTTCCAAACTGCATCTAATCCACATTTAGATTTGTGCTTACCATATCACTAACAGATTCCATCTTACACAAGGTATTCCCTGATGGCCTTCGACGTATCGCTCGCTAAGCAATGATTATGACAGACCTTAAGAGTAAATACTTTCCTGGATATCACTGGTGTGAATAACAAATTAATCAAATGCCAATAGCCTACTATTGCCAATATTCTTACTCCGGTACAAAACGTGTCAGAAACTTGCCATACAAATACTAGGGTCCCTTTACTGATACTTCATATAGCCTGTCTGTCATTATCATCTGTCGAAGTCATCTGGACCTCCAAGAGAAGCATTCACATCCCAATGGCAGCACATCCTCTTCATCACATCCTGTGGGCAGCTTCCATGCAGCTACGCGACGGATGCACGATGCCATTATGGATGAATTCGGTGACCGGAGCCGCTTCGAGTTAGTTGAAACTGGAATGTCCTCATCCAACGAAATCGAGCTCCAGGATTTCCCCGCATCGAATACAGATCGGATTGACCTCGACGAATATCCATGGGCTGGCAGGAGTTTGGGAGATTTGGAGAACACAGCTGCTGGAGCATGACATAATTTGGGTAAGCATTATTTTCTTTGTTTTCAGTTCTGGTGGGTTGTTACAGTTCTGTGTGATGATTCATCGTTGCTTTGCAGATGTGGTTGACGAAGGGTAGAGATAGATTTGAGAGTTGATGTTCGTTCATATATAGGGAAAAAGAAGCGGCATGATAGCATTGACTGTGAAATCAGGATGATATCCTAAATCTTATTATATTTATCATTGTGTTGACTAATTATTGTTTGATCCTTGTTTATACTGCAATTACTGTAATTTATACTAAAGAACTCGGTATTTTTTTATTGTAATCTGAATAGTGACCTTAGTCGTTGGAAATAACGGACTCTATACATAAATACCTCAACAGCGATGGTTTCAAATACATATGAGTAAGGTCATAAATGAACCACGAATAGGACCATCTCACCTCAGTTGTTGGGAGTACTATGCTAAATGTGGAGAGTGTGCTCGAAACAATGAGTATGCAGGGTGGACTTGGACAATAACCTTGACTGTGCAGTCAGTGGACTTGCGGTTATGATGTGGACGCGTTCAGGTACGCCTTACTCATGTAGGTTTTCTTCTAAAGGCAGAGGTGTTCGGCGTTTTCAAACTTGACCAATTTGATCATGTGACTTTTGCGCCATGACAAGTCGAAGTTCAAGTTCTCAAGGAATAGCTGAAGAATCACCTGAATGAGTTACCAGTCATGCTTCGAACTTCCCGTCTCACGGAACCGAGGAGAACCCCTAACTAAGTCCAAGCTAGCTTGCAACATCCATCTTTGCGAGGCCCGTCGCCGAGGCAAGCCAGTCGTAAAAAAAAACCGAGATACCGAGGACAAGATGTTATCAACCTCAGTGATTACTGTTTTTCCCCTTACAGGAATACAAGGTAACAACGGCTCTGATTTCCCACTAAACATTTTATCTATCTAATTTATCAGGGCTGTTGATGGCACAGGCATATGCAGTTTGCAAGCTTAAGGAAACAATTTTTTTGGTGCTTGGTCTTTCTTTGATTGCCAGTGTCGGGTGTATGGTGGTATGTATTACATGTTATCACTTTGTCATGACCAATAAAAATTGTACTGCACTGCATAGATTGCAACAATAGCGACCAACTGTGCACCAACTGATATGGATCTGAAAAAGCTTATATTGTGAGTTATGTTGGTTGTATTCCTTCACATGATTTCAGAAGTGAGGCTTCCAATACATGTCTGTTTTACTGCTTATGCATTCTCTGGTGTGGCAACTATTCACAATGCATTGTTCATCCTTTTCGACACAGCACAGCCATTGACTCAGGTATTGGTTGAGCAAAGTAGGTACCCCAGTTTTCTAGTTTATCGAAGCTAGTTATTATTATAAAGGTGTGCTACAATACGGGTATTGTTGAGGAATAGGGAATGCTCCCTATTATTTTTAATCATTTTTTCGAGCCGAATCAGCCTGCAGAATCCAAACCTCTCCTCAAGAAAATTTCCACTTAAATCAGCCATATCTTGGCAACAAAAAAATATAATTATGTTTTTGGCCGGCCAATTAAGAGTGAATTACCTCCAGTAATTAACTCTTAATTATCAAGGAGATTGAGCCTATGGATAATCCTAAAAACATCTATATTTTTGCCTATCAATGTGTGGACCTACAATGTACAACAACTATGGAGCCCTAAATCTACAAAAGTGGCTCCAAACTCCTGGCTCAAGTTCTCAGTCAACAATGTACAACAAGGACTTATATAATACTAATTACATAAATGGTCAGTCCAGAAGCATGACTTACATAATATTAATATTTCGTGACATGACCAGTCACAGGAGTACCAGTTGTGGGAATATTATACTTCTTTATTGTAAAAGTAGTGACAATGGTGACACAATGACTCTACCAGCTTCCAAGGCATTCCAATACCTTCTGAACACCTCCACAAGCTTCATGAAGGAATTGCCTTATCAGGAGATTACATAATTAACTTAGAATTAGTATAAAAGAAGCTAGTTTTGTAGCATAAAATAACAGTCATTTTTCACACACATCAATCCACAGGATTAAGCAAGTGCCAGCAGCACTCTCATAAGTAGACTGAAGTCTTCTTAAGTAACTGGTCCGAAGACCAGAAGCTACACTCTACAATGAGTCCGAAGACTTGTTGATTAGGTTTATTCTGAAGAGTAAACTTTAACCTTGCTACCGAAGTGGCAGGTATTAATAGAAATGGACCGGTCCATTGCGGGCATAGAGGCTAGGGGAGTCAGGCCCATCGTTTCCCTCTTTCATCATGCACGGGCCTTGACAGCCAACATGTATAAGGACCCTTAGGGACCCTTCTCACACCTCAGTCGTTACACCTTCGTGTTCGTCTGAGGTACGTACACTTACTTACTACAGACTACTAGAGACTAACTATCTACCTAGTAAGCTGCGTTACTCTCTTCAGGTAGATTATACCAGTTGTTACACCTTCGTGTTCGTCTGAGTAAGCTGCGTTACTCTCTTCAGGTTATGGGCCCCGGCCAAACTTAGACAAACACAAAACACAACGACGTTGAGGCGATCCCTTCACCAACACTTTACCATCATTTACCTTACAATGACAACTACAAAGAACACTATGGGTTACTCCAACCCCCCGATCTTCACCGATGAGGAGAAGTTCGACGGCACCAACTGGCTAGACTGGAGCGAGGCAATACTAGTCGCCACTCGTCTCTGGGGCGCCAAGGCCTACCTCGAGGGAAACATTACCATCCCCACTACCACCACATTAGTCACACCCACAACGGCCGAGACACCTTGGACGTCACTCACCCCTTCCTTTGACAAATACGACGTTCGTGATGCCTGGACAATGGCACTATTACGCTACAACATCAAGAACCCTATGGGCCTTGGTGTCAAAACTGACGGCACCGCAGCAGAGGCCTGGACCTCCCTCGTATCTCAGTACAAAATCACAAGCGACCTCGCACTTGTCAATGCACAGCGGGCACTACGCGGGACAATGTATCGCGATGGCGACGACATTCTAGCCCACATTGCCAACCTCCGAACAAAATGGGTAAAAGCAAACTCCATCGGTGCAGCGATCAAAGACACCGACTTCCGTATGATCCTCCTGCAATCACTGCCTGCCTCGTGGGACCCCCTTGTCGCAACCCTCGACACATACAAATCCTCAGGAGACGTCATAGCGCGTATTACAATGCACTGGGACCGCATCAATCGGTCGGCTACGGTCACAACCCCTAACACATCAGCAATCGCACTCAAGGCAGATGCCAGACGGGCGGCCCGAAACAAACTCACCTGCACCAATAAGAATTGCGGTAGACGTGGTCACCTTATTGCAGACTGCTACTGGGAAGGAGGAGGAAAAGAAGGTCGATTTCCACCCGGTTTTGGACGAAGAGGGGGTGCAACAGGCTCTGCATCGTCAATAGTCAACTCTGGATCCTCGCCTTTCACACAAACCACGGCAAAGGCAGCAGACACCGAGACCGCATACGCACTAGTAGCGGCATTCACTTCTCAGGACCAGAGGGATATCCCACCCACAACCAATCA
>QLPG01002765.1:13351-32415 GCA_003314385.1 Gomphus sp. MG54
CGAGCAAAGGAGCACGCTTCAAGATCCTAGGTAAGGGAACCGTGATCAAAGAGTACTACTCCAATGGGAAATCCACCAGACTCACCTTCCAGAACGCTCTCCACACCCCCGACTTCGCAGCTAATCTAGTATCCATCAGCCACTTTGACATCGCAAACTTCACGGTCCTTTTCGGTGCTGGAGAAGCGGTATTCAATGACCCAATGGGCAAGACCTTCATATCAGCAAAGCAAGTACGGGGAATGTACATCCTACCTGAAACACCCCCAACAGCAATGCCCGCAAGATCCCATAAGAAACCAGTGACAATTGATGGCTGGCACCGCCGCTTTGCACATGCTGGAATATCTGCGATACGAGAGCTCAAGAGTAAAAACCTAGTCGATGGACTAGACATCACCGCCGGGGAGAGCCTACCAGGTTCATGCGAGGACTGCATCTATGGGAAGCAAGTCTCAAGGCCCTATGATGAGGTAGTCACCCCTGAACAGGAGGTACTAGAGCGAGTCCATATTGACCTTTGGGGACCATCACAGGTCCAGTCAGTTGGGGGAGCAAATTACATGATGTTATTTACCGACGGTGGGTCATCATTCAAGAAACCGTACTTCCTATCGGAAAAATCAGCAGACGCAACCCTCCAGGCTCTGAGGGACTACAAGGTGGAAGCAGAGAGACAGACGGGGAAGAAGCTGAAGAAAATACGAGTTGACATGGGGAAAGAATTCATCAACAAAGCAACCGAAGATTTCTGCAGGGAACATGGGATTATCATTGAGTCAACATCACCATATGCACACGCTTCTAATGGGGTCTCAGAAAGGGCAAACCGAACGGTCATCACAGGTGTGCGATGCGTACTTAGTGACTCTGGAATGAAACCGTCACTCTGGGCAGATAGCACATCGTATGTCACCTACACACTAAATCTGATACCCTCATCACGCCACAAGGGGAAGGTACCAGCCGAAGTATGGACAAAGAAACGACAACACGTCTCACACCTCAGACCTTTCGGATGCACAGCCTATGCGAAGGTTCCCAAAGAGGTTAACCCATCAAAATTGAGCCCAGCATCAGGCAAATACTACCTTATAGGGTACTACGGTCGCGATGGCTACAAACTCTTCGATAAAAACACGGGAACATTCATAAAGAGTTGGAATATCATCTTTGAGGAAGGGTGGGGAAACCGAACACTCCCCATACCACATGACTACTCTCCCGAAGATTTTCAGATATTTCCAGATGAACCACCCCCTTCAGAACTTTCAGACAAAACAAAGACCACTACCATGGGACGAATCATACACGATACCGTACCAATCGCACCAAGGCATAGACCAACTGATATACTACATGAGAGTTTCCCAGGAGCAAACCAAACTACCGTACTACAACCAGCGCGCCAAGCACAATCCAGCCTGATACAAACTACAACACTACGACGATCTACACGTAACATAACCCAAACGACAGCAGCACGAGAATCGCGTGAATCAGAGGAGCACATAGCCACAGCCAGACAGGGAAATGAGGCATGGGCAACAGACAAGGGTGCAACTGCACACACAAACTATGCGCGTACTCAACCTACCGACCTTAACCATGACCCAGACTCCGAGTTAGTAATGGCCCTCCTAGCACCCACAGACCCAAGTCTAGAGACGTTTCTACCAAAATCTTACAACGACGCGCTCAAACAACGGGACCTCTGGATGCCACCAATGGAAGCCGAAATGAAAAACATGGAGGACAAAGAGGTTTTCACCAAGGTTCCGCATCCGAAGGACAGGGAGGTCATAGGCTCAAAGTGGACTTACGATCTGAAGTACGATTCACTGGGTAGAGTCACCAAGAGGAAAGCACGCCTCGTCGCAAAGGGATTTACCCAGATACCCGGACTCGACTTTGATCAAACTTACGCCTCCGTTGCCCGTTTGGAATCAGTACGGATGGTGAGCGCAATCATTGCGTTCTATGACTTACGACCTTGGCAGGTCGACTTCATCGCTGCATATCTAAATAGCAAGAACAAATTCCTAGTCTACATGGAACAAGCACCCGGTTTCATTATCCCAGGGGAGGAAGGCATGGTAAACAGAGTCGACAAGACGATATACGGAATGATGCAGGGAGCGCACGACTGGGAGGATGAACTGGACGGCACATTTGACGCACTTGGATATTATAGATCCAAGGCAGACCCATGCGTACGGCATCGACTTATCAATAGGGAATATACGCTATCGTGTACCTACACTGATGATGTCTTAGGAGGATCAATGTCCGTTTCTGAGGAAGCAAAGGCAATAGGGGAGCTCAGTGACTGCTATGATATCAAGAAGATTGAGGAGCCCGGGGGTGGAAGATACATTCTCGGAATGAGTATGAATCGAAACAGCGATACAGGTACCATTAC
Organism: Gomphus sp. MG54; assembly: GCA_003314385.1. NCBI lineage: Eukaryota > Fungi > Basidiomycota > Agaricomycetes > Gomphales > Gomphaceae > Gomphus > Gomphus sp. MG54. The sequence goes on from QLPG01002765.1 coordinate 15,774, forward strand.
TCTCTCCCAACGCCCTTACTGCAAACGGCTCCTAGAAAAGTTCGGAATGAAGGACTGCAACCCTAAGGCTACACCACTTCCCACCGGTACCACACAGATAGACCTCGATACCCCGCTTACCGATGAGGACACACGCTTCATGATGGACAAACCATACCGGGAGGCACTCGGGTCTATCATGTGGCTACAAGCAGCTACTCACCCTGACCTCTCATTTGCGGTCAATGTACTTGCACGATACCAATCAAACCCAGGACCACGACACTGGAAAGCCTTACAACACGTCCTAGCATATATTAAAGGAACCATGAACTACACGCTCTCCTACTACCGGAACTCAAACGAAGGGATTAAACCGATCGGGTTCGCTGACTCAGACTATGCAGGAGATGAGACAACGTACAAGTCAACCTCGGGATACGTCTTCAGCATGGCAGGTGGACCTGTCTCATGGAGTTCAAAGCGCCAAGCCACGATCGCGCTCTCAACGACAGAGGCGGAGTACATAGCGCTCAGCAGAGCATGCCAACAGCATATGTGGATGTACTCCTTCATGAGCGAGGCAGGCCTGGAGCAGGAGCAACCCGGGATCCTTTACAATGACAATACCGGTGCAGTCGCACTTACTGAGAACGCGAAAGGCCATGCAAAGCGCAAACATATCCACGTACGCCACCATTACATCCGAGAAAGGGTAGATGAGGGAGACGTCAAAGTCATACATGTCTCCTCAGAAGATAACAAGGCAGACATACTCACAAAGGCCCTACCACGAATCCTACACGAACGTAACGTCAAGGCATTAGGACTACTTGGACCCAATGCCATTTAGGGGAGTATTAATAGAAATGGACCGGTCCATTGTGGGCATAGAGGCTAGGGGAGTCAGGCCCATCGTTTCCCTCTTTCATCACGCATGGGCCTTGACAGCCAACATGTATAAGGACCCTTAGGGACCCTTCTCACACCTCAGTCGTTACACCTTCATGTTCGTCTGAGGTACGTACACTTACTTACTACAGACTACTAGAGACTAACTATCTACCTAGTAAGCTGCGTTACTCTCTTCAGGTAGATTATACCAGTCGTTACACCTTCGTGTTCGTCTGAGTAAGCTGCGTTACTCTCTTCAGCAGGCTACCCCTTTAAAGAACTAAATCAGATAAAAATTAGAAAAGTGGAAATAAATCTACACCAGTCTAGAACTAATAGTTTAACATCCTTAAACTATTAATTCTATATGTAACGAATGAGATGCCTGACAAGACCCCCCTTAAATATTCTCTTTGGACAAATGACCAGGATCAGAATCAATAAAGACATTTTGCACGGCTATGTGAGATTTCATTAAATCTTTATTGCAATCCTCTTGTGATAACAGATTACATGAATCTCCGGAGTATAATTCCTTAATTGGGTTCTCCGTAAAAATAGCCCATGCAGGTGTATTTTGTTGTCCTCCTGCATCCTGTCAGAGAACTTGACTTGCTTTGGTTCACACCAAAGTTTTGTCACAGCTTCTCGGGTTCCAAAACAGGTATCTGGTTCATGAATCTCTTTTCCAAACTGCATCTAATCCACATTTAGATTTGTGCTGATGAGAACACTAACAAGTGCCATCTTACACAAGGTATTCCCTGATGGCTCCTTACGTATCATTGGTTAAGCAATGATTATGACAGACTTAAGAATAAATACTTTCCTGGATATAACTGGTGTAATAACAAATTAATCAAATGTCAATAGCTTACTATTTCCAATATTCTTAATCCACTACAAAACATGTCAGATACTTGCCATACAAATGCTAGGGTCCCTTTACTGATAAAGTGCAATGTAGAGGAAAGACTAGAAAATGTACTAAAAAATATCGTGATATTTGTCCTTGTGTGGGAAGTTAATGCTAAGACCGTCTCGGGCATGTGTCCTCCACTTTCGGCGCTTTGGGTCATTCCCATGACGAATGGATTACAGGGCTCGGATGGACGAAAGGTAAGTGGTCAAATGTTGTGTATAAATGCTATACGGGCTCAATAGAACGCTTTTGTCTCAATTGCATGGGCTCAAAAGCGATCTCTCAGCTCGATGCCGCAGAAACCCCTCAGTGCCTTTGAGCCGTGTTTCGACACCGTTCCGAGCATGGATTTGACGAGTCAAGTCTATTAGGAACAGATTCATGCGGACATATTCCTCTTTCGCAAGGCACAGTTGAAAGACTAGTACGCAAGGTGCTCGACGAAGGGAACGACGAGCTAGAAAAGGCTACGAATAAGTTTGTAGGTGGATGCGAGACTCTGCTTCGTCCCGAATGACACGCATGCTCTCAATTTTGATATTGAGGAGGAAAAAGGAGGGTACTAGCTGGTGGTCAATGCAGCAACTGCATGAATACCAGAATCCTCCCCTATCAGGCCTTTCGTTAACGATAAGAATTGGCTTGTCCAGTGCAGGGTTGCTAGCCAAGGATATCATTCACCTTTTTTATACAGCTCCGCCCTTCTCATCATTCTATTAGGAAACCCGAAACATGCGAAAAATACTGATTTTCAGTGAAATGGCTTGCCAATTTTGAGATGTGGGTTTCCCGTCAAGGGCTTTGAGCACGGGCCCAGGTAATCGTTTGTCGCTTAGGCTCAAGTCGGTATTTCCCTGGCTCCCTTGGAATAGAGTCCTTTATGCTATTTGTGCACTACCCCTCCGAGCGAGAAAACAGCATGCATGGATTGGCCCCTTCCCCAAGTCTAGTGTCGAGATGTATTGTATAGCCTCCCATATGGGATTGACATGTTCCATCACGGAACGTGTCATTTGCTAGCCGATGCTTTGGTGTGACGGCACGGGGCATCTCAAATTGAAGGTGAGAGGTCATAACAGACTGATAGACGTGATTCAGATTGGTGACTTTAGTCTTTTTTGAGTACTTACCCAGGGAATGATGTCGGGGTACGCCATTTCTAGTCGAATTTTCTCATCTTGGACACTCGGCCCCATTTCTTTCGTGCCATCGCTGAGCACTATCTAGGTCACAAGCCGGGTTCAGTTTGACTGATAGCTTGCGTGTTATCAACAGAAACGGCGACGTGCGTTTTACGCCGGGCCAGCACAAATCTGAAGAAAGCTGGGACAATGGAAGAACGCTTGTGATCTTTAAAATCCAGGGTGCAAAAGTGTTTCGAGTTCTGGCAGGTATTCCACATTGCAGCTTGGAACCATTCATTGTATATTTATCATCGATCGCGACGAACTCTGATCTGCAAGTTCTCTTTCTCGGCCTCAGCATGTAGAAGTTTCGAATAATGGATTATTGCTACTAATCGTTTTGAAGCACTGCGGCTAGTCGCTTAGGATGCGCCACTGACCACGAGGCCTCGGATTGCCCCAAATCTTCTCCGCTGTGAACATGTTGTCTGGCCTTTTGGCGAGGAAACAAATGGAAGAAGAAAAAGTCCAAACGGGTGGATTCCAGCTTGGTTTCGCACACATCTGCAAATTTCGAGGCTACGATGAACGAACTGGAGTCTTGGCTCTGTTCAAGCAGCTGGTTGGGGTGCACCATCTGGTACTTCTGGTTGGGAGACTTCCCCTGGCAACGACGAAGAGACGGGGTGGGATCCAACGCAATAAATGCATGGGCAAGGAGAAAGAGAAGAAAAGGGGAAGCAAGAGAAAAAATTCACTACTAAAGTCACAGGCGACATGGGGGTAATCCACGGACAATCAGCAAGGAAGGGGTAATGGATGTCAACAAGAAGATCGTGGCACGAGCCGTAGACGCTGGGACAGACAGAATGGCTTAAGAACGGAAGTTGAAGCCAGTAATATGACCAAACGTCAGAGACGAATACTGATTGGGATGGAGGAGGAGGAGGAGGAGGAGGAGGAAATAATGATTGGGCGAGACTGGTGCCGCCATCGACCGGATCAAGGCTGGTGCCACTGATGAACCGAGCCAGACTGGTCCCACTACTGACCGGAACAACGCTGGTGCCACCAATGGTTGGGGAAATACTTGTACCAATGGCGGGAAAGGGGATGGCAAGACTGGGTGCGGAACCGGTGATCGTGCAGCTCGGTGGGGCACGTCCAGTGCTACAGGCGATACGGCTCTTGGTGCTGTGGCAGCTGAAAGGGACGACATTAGTTCTGCAGGTGATACAGTTGTTGTTGCTGTCGCACCTGGATGGGACCAGCTGCGACGCCATTAATGCTGCAGGTGGTGGTAACCAGACGGCCGTTGGTGCTGTAGCAGCTAGGGCACAGCCAGCGTTGCGGGAAGTCAGGTTCCAGCTGAGTGGGGGACACAAATTACAGGAGTTGCAGCGTTTCCCGGTCGCGGAGCGTAGCCGCTTTGGACGAATGAAGTAAGCCATACACATGCATCGGCAGCTATAAGTGACTCAACTATGGTTCACACTCTCGCTCAGCTAGCCAGCGAAATGGTGGCGGGACGCCGGTTCTCTGCCCCTTCCTCTGCTACTGAGACCGACCCATCCGACCCAGAACACGAGTATGTGCTCCTTGGAGAGATCCATGGAACTGGGGGTATCGTATTGTTCTCGGCAAACAGGGGGTTGTTTGGCTCTCACCTGCCAGCAAATGAACGGATATACTGGGGATGGTCGCTTTTAATTGATGACTCTGTCATCAAGTTATTTGACTCGATACTAAAACTGAGTTTCCCATTGGCAACGCTCGGAGTAAGTAGCATGTGTTCCAAACACGCTTTACACCCCTCATATTCATCCACTTTTAGTTGGAGTGTTTTCTTGCCTCCAGGGGCAGAGGCGCGCTCATAGCAAATGCAGGGTTCTATAAACCAGGTGCTCCCGATTACCCATCATTCGACTGGTTCACATACGAAGATGCCGTCCGGACCGGTGATTCAACGCTGCAGACACTTATCGAGAATAATGACTATGACAAACATGTGCTGGTCTTCATAGTTCTGCCATCGCAGAATCTCAAAGCAGTTGTTATTTGGAACCACAAGCTGCCAGTACCCTGCGGCCTTCTCAGGGACGGTGAGGTCCAAATAACGGAAGTGATCAGTTTCATTAATTGGAAATACGCAAAGTGAGCTTCGCTGATTCTGTTGATATTATATCAGATTAACCATGAGATACCCAGACCGAAAAAGAGGCGTTGGTGGAATACTCGATTGAAATTTCATCGATAAAAAGTATTATATACACAACTCTTCAGGAGTCCTAAGGTTAAAATAGCAGGGATACATTGTAAATTCAGTCCATCGACAATTGAAAATCCGTTTATATAATGTGGGGTGGGAACCGGGACGAGAGCATCCAAAAATCTGATGAGTGATCATTGGTGGGGTTTAATCTAGACATGCAATTTTATGTGATATGCCACGAACAGAGATGTGATATTCTCGGATTTGTTGTGGACCTGACGGCCATGATTTGCAATGTGCGTTCGCTGCATAGGATGGCCTTTGCAGCCATTAGCTATTGGACCAACTTGAAAGAAGTAGATACTTGGGGTATCGCAAAAGAGGAAATCAGTTTCGGTATAGAGCGTTATGTACTTCTCACATGTGTTGTGGAACGTTTGTAAGCTGAAAATCGAAGGTGTTTTGGTAGAGCTATATTTCACCAGGGACCCAGATCGATAACAGGATTTATACAATGCCCTAGCTTTTCTACTTGTGTGTGATAATGAATGTCCTGTCCATGGCTTTCTCACTACAAAGGGTGCAGATCCACTGCGCAAACTTTGACACATGTCAAGAGGCAGACAACAGTAGTGAATGTCCAATCCATGCATGAAGCAATATGCCAGCAGTCCATTTATCTTTGGTCAGCGGTTTGTCACTGTAAATAGTTTCCATGTAGTCTTTTACCTGGGCAATTACAGAGGAGACAGTCATGGCAGTGGTGAAATGGATCCTCATGGCATTTTGCAGAGCGTTGAACTTAGCATTCGCACCACCCTGGTAAGTTTTCTTCTTCAGGTGATTCCATGCAGTAGTCGCACTAGTGTAGTGTTCAATCTCCTGGGCTAGAGCATCCTCAACGACCTGACTTAAAGCCCCCACAATGCAGTCATTTGTCTCCGTCAACTCAGAGAGTTTTGTCAGATCTGAAGGGGGCTTCTCTTTGCTGCCTTCGAAATAAGACCACATGGCATTCGAGCGCAGTATGGCTTTGCATTTGCGTGACCATTGAGGCCATGTCCCGGTAAACACCAACTGTTTTTTTGGTGAGTTTGATATTGGTGATGATGTGCAGATGGACTTATAGTTTCTTCGTTATTTTTAGAGCGTAGACGGGATGCCCATAACCTGTTGAAGTTTGTACAGGATTAGCTCAGTCGATGTGGGTAAACGACTCAGATTAGTAGCTAGTCTCTACCCGTACAGGATTAGCTGTACAACACGATATGTAAGTTACATGAATAAATGAGAACGAAGTATGTCTCACCTCAGTCGATGTGGGTAAACGACTGAGGAATGAAAACCTTTCTACGGCCACTCTTATAGGGATGGGGACTGTGGACCAAAGGTATGGAAATTTCAAATATAGCAACAAAAGGAAAAATAGTGAATGTGGACTTATTCCACTTCAACATATACAGCGTAAGTGATTGGTGCGAGAGCTAAAGGGCTGTGGCCGTGTAGGGCGTCTTGATACATAATGTGTAAGGTATGTAAATGATGGGAAAAGCTATCTACCAAGTGACGACGTCGTCACTGCTCCCTTGATTGCTCTGAGTGATGAGGAATACATTGTTCACAACAAGTATTCCTAAGGATTGCAGTGTATCGCGGTGGCAACAGGTCATACACTTTGTGATGAGTTGATCACTCTGTGCATATCTGGACAAAACAACGACAGTTGCATCATTTCAATCATCAAGTGACTCTGTGCCAGAAATACTATCTTGGTTGGTTGTACCCAGTCGACCGACCATGAATCTTATAAAGCTCGTACATTCTTTCCTTGTCTTTCAATCTCTAATTCCAACGCACAATCCAGTCTTTCTCAACCTTCACTTTCAGAATGCCCTCTAATCAAGTCTTTTTCCAGGAAGTAACAGATCTGTGAGTGCCCTAAATTGTTCGGTTTCGAGGAAATTTATGATCTGGACAGTTTCGCTTTTGTCTATGTCCAGAATGCTGCCATTGGTAAGTCCAGGAGTAATTTCAGGTGAAACCCTTGTTGTAGTCTAACCGCTTCAAATAGCACTGCTCGTTTATGACACATTCCTCACGTTCCCATATGAATGGAAGTACATCTGGAAGAAAAAGTTTAAACTGGGATCAATCCTCTACCTATTGACTCGCTATTCAGCGATTGTCAACTTCATGATCAGCTCAATATTCAATAGTCTCCCAAATATAGATATCAAGGTGAGTAGTTCTATGTCATGGATTGCAAAAAAATTACATTCGTACGGGTCTAGTAAGAGATTCATGATGTTTAACACAGGCCCTAACGTCGCAACAGTATATGTGATGGCTGGGATCACTTTGCTGGAGGTTTATATATTCTAGGCCTTACAGGAATACAAGGTGCCAACGGCTCTAATTTCTTACCCAACAATTTATCTATCCATTCTACCAGGGCTCTTGATGGCACGGACATATGCAGTTTCTAAGCGTAAGAATATGACTGTTTTGGTGCTTGGACTTTTTTTTGTTATGGATGTTGGGTGTGCAGGGGTATGTATTATATGCTCTGACTTTGTCATGACCAGTAAATGTTGTGCCGCATTGCATAGTTTATAGCAATATTAGACAGCTGTGCAACAACTAATCTGTTCAACAACCAGCTTGTTTTGTGAGTTATGTTTGGTTTTATTCCTTCATATATTTATTCACAAAATTTCAGAAGTGAGGTTTTCCTTTGATTCACTTCTTATTTACTGCTTATGCATTCTCTAGTGGGAACTATTGAGGAGGTATTGTTCATCCTTTTCGAAACAGCAGTCGTCACAGTCATCCTTTCCAATTCCCTGGAAAATTTGAGAGAGTTGAGAAAGTTCAGAGCATTCCACACACAGTCATTGACTCAGGTATTGGTTGAGCAAAGTAGGTACCCCAGTGTTCTAGTTTATCGAGGCTAACTATTATAAAGGTGTTCTACGTTACGGGTATCTGGTTCATGAATCTATTTTCCAAACTGCATCTAATCCACATTTAGATTTGTGCTTACGATAACACTAACAAGTGCTATCTTTCACAAGGTATTCCCTGGTGGCCTCCTACGTATCGCTGGCTAAGCAATGATTATGACAGACCTTAAGAGTAAATACTTTCCTGGATATAAGTGGTGTGAATAACAAATTAATCAAATTCCAATAGCCTACTATTGCCAATATTCTTACTCCGGTACAAAACGTGTCAGAAACTTGCCATACAAATACTAGGGTCCCTTTATTGATACTTCATATAGTTTGTCTGCCATTATCATCTGTCGAATTCATCTGGACCTTCAAGAGAAGCATTCACATCCCAATGGCAGCACACGTTCTTCTTCACGTCCTGTGGGCGGCTTCCATGCAGCTACGCGACGGATGCACGATGCCATTATGGATGAATTCGGTGACCGGAGCCTCTTCGAGTCAGTTGAAACTGGAGTTTCCTCATCCAACGAAATCGAGCTCCAGGATTTCCCCGCATCGGATACAGATCGGATTGACCTCGATGAATATCCATGGGCCGGCAGGAGTTTGGGAGATTTGGAGAACACAGCTCCTGGAGCATGACATAATTGGGGTAAGCATAATTTTCTTTGTTTTCGGTTCTGGTGGGTTGTTACAGTTCTGTATGATGATTCAATGTTGCTTTGCAGATGTGGTTGATGAAGGGCAGAGATAGATTTGAGAGTTGATGTCCGTTCATATATAGGTTAAAAGGAGCGGCATGATAGCATTAACTGCGAAATCAGGATGCTATCTTAAACATATTTATCATTGTTTTGACTGATTATTTTTTGATCCTTGTTTATACTGCAATTACTGTAATTTATACTAAAGAACTCACCTATTTGTTATTGTAATCTGAATAGTGATACTAGTTGTTGTAAGCAACAGACTCTATATAAAATACCTCAATAGCGATTGATTCAAATACATATGAGTGAGGTCATAAATGAACCACGAATAGGACCATCTCACCTTGTAAGTACTATGGTAAATGTGGAGAGTGAGCTCGATACAATGAGTATGGAGGGTGGACTTGGCCAATAACCTTGACTGTACAGTCAGTGGACTTGCGGTTATGATGTGGACGCGTTCAGGTATGCTTTACTCGTGTAGGTTTTCTTCTAAAGGTAGAGGTGTTCGGCGTTTTCAAACTTGGCGAATTTTTTCAAGTGACTTTTGCGGCATGACAAGTCGAATTTCAAGTTCTCAAGGAATGTTAACACACTACAGCTGACGAATTACCGAGTTTCCCGTCATGCTTCGAAACTTCCCGTCTCACGTAACCGTGGAGAACGCCTAACTAAGTCCAAGCTAACTTGCTACGCCCATCTTTGCGAGGCCCGTAGCCGAGCCAAGCCAGTCCTCAAAAAGGCCGGAGATACCAAGGACAAGATCTCATCAACCTCGGTGATTACTGTTTTGCCCCTTACAGGAATACAAGGTGACAACGGCTCTGATTTCCCACTAAACATTTTATCTATCTAATTTACCAGGGCTGTTGATGGCACGGGCATATGCAGTTTCCAAGCTTAAGGAAACGACTGTGTTGGTGCTTGGTCTTTCGATGATTGGCAGTGTCGGGTGTATGGTGATATGTATTACATGTTATCACTTTGTCATGACCAAGAAAATTGTGCTGCACTGCATAGGTTGCAACAATAGCAACCAACTGTCCACCAGCTGATATATGGATCTGAAAATCGTATTGTGAGTTATGTTGGTTGTGTTCCTTCATATGATTTGTTTATCCCTAATTATTATAAACGTGTGCTACGATACGGGTATCTGGATCATGAATCTCTTTTCCAAGCTACATCTAATCCACCTTTAGATTTTTGCTTACGATAACACTAACAAGTGCCATCTTACGCAAGGTATTCCCTGATGGCTCCTTACGTATCGTTGGTTAAGCAATGATTATGACAGACTTAGGAATAAATACTTTCCTGGATATAACTGGTGTAATAACAAATTAATCAAATATCAATCACCTACTATTTCCAATATTCTTACTCCAGTAAAAACCGTGTCAGATCCTTCCCATACAACTACTAGGGTCCCTTTACTGATACTTCATATAGTTTGTCTGCCATTGTCATCTGTCGAATACATATGGACCTCCAAGAGAAGCAATCACGACCCAATCGCAGCACTCATTCCTCCCCCAGTCCTGTGGGCAGCTTCCATGCAGCTACACGACGGATGCATGATGCCATGGATGAATCCGGTGACCGGAGCCTCGCCGAATCAAATGAAACTGGAATTGCCTGATCGAACGAAATCGAGCTCCAGGATTACCCTTCTTCCAATACAGGATTGACCTCGATGAATATCCATGGGCCGGCAGGAGTTTGTGAAAGTTGGAATGCATGTCTCCTGGAGGATGGCAATTTGGGTAGCATTATTTTCTTTGCTTCAGTTCTGGTTTCTGGTATATCTTTCGTATATTAGACTCACTTATCCTAAGACTGACAGGGGAGCCAAAAGTCATATATATCTTTTCTCGCATTGCCTTCTTTCTCGTATATTCTGCCATAGAACGGCTCTGATAATGCGATCACGGATGATTTGAATACAATGTACATTTTGTTCCTTTTCATTTACGAGCTCACATCGTGCAATAGAAAATATCTGATTCATCAGTGTATGGTGCGGTTTCAAGATATCGGTTCATTAAGGAAATGTAAGTTTCGTACTAATTGTGCTAATGCTCGCTGACCATAAGTTATGGAAAATCATGCCGTTGAACATCAACGTGATGTGACCACCATGATGCAACTGTCGTTTTGGCTTGCTCCATCAGACATCCATCGAGAATTCCCAGGGCAAGGTGAAATGAAGTGACTAGTGAACACAGGTGTATATACGGCTATGGCTACGAATTGATGGTCACTGGTTTGTTGGTAACAAACAGTTCAAGCTCCTCGCAATATATGATGTGCCACTGAGAGATTAGGGTGAGGAGTCGATACACGTTGAGGCAATCCAATTTTGAATTCATCTAACAGTCTGTCCCCGAAGGAAGTTCAAGATTGTGAGGTTGGAAATTGCAGTTCAGAAACGATGCGGAATATTTGCTGTTCGCTGTCAGGTTGTTTCAAGTACTTGTTATCATGTATGATCTAAAGTTCAAGTAGCTACACTAAAATAATATAGACCACTGCAATACATGAAATGCAGGGAAAACACTTTAGGACTTGAATATTCTTGGGGGCCATTAATTTACAGGGGATAGCGATAATTACATGAAATGACACACGCAATGATAAAGTGCAATGTAGAGAAATGACTAGAAAATGTACTAAAAAACCGTAATATTTGTCCTTGTGTGGGAAGTTAATGCTAAGACCGTCTCGGGCATGTGTCTTTCATATGGGCGCTTCGGGTCATTCCCATGACGAATGTATTGCAGGGCTCGGATGGACGAAAGGTAAGTGGTGAAATATTGTCTATAAATGCTATACGGGCTCAATAGAACGCTTTTGTCTCAATTGCATTGCCTTAAAAGCGATCCCTCGGCTCGATGCTGCAGAAACAGCTCAGTGCCTTCGAGCCGTGTTTAGAAACCATACCGAGCATGGATTTGGCGAGTCAAGTCTATTAGGAACTGAATCATGCGGGATTATTCCTCCTCCGCAAGGCACAGGTGAAAGACTAGTACGCAAGGTGCTCGACGATGGGAACGACGAACTAGAAAAGGCTACGAATAAGTTTGTAGGCGGATGCGAGACTCTGCTTCATACCGAATGACCCGTATGCTCGCAATTTGACTTTGAGGAGGAAAGAGGAGGGTACTAGCTGGTGATCAATGCAGCAACTGCATGAATGCCAGAATCCTCCCCTATCAGTCCTTTCGTTAAAGATAACAACCGGCTTGTTCAGTGCAGGGTCGCTAGCCAAGGATATCATTCGCCTTTTTTATAAAACTCCGCCCTTCTCATCATTCTATCCGAAACAAGCGAAAAATACTGATTTTCAGTGAAATAGCTTGCCAATGTTGAGATGTGGGTTTTCCCGTCAAGGGCTTTGACCATTGACCCAGATCGTATGTCGCTTAGGCTCAAGTCGGTATTTGCCTGCCTCCCTTGGAGTAGAGTCCTTTATTCTATGTGTGCACCACCCCTCCGAGCGAGAAAACACCATGCAGGAATTGGCCCCTTCCCCAAGTCTAGTGTCGCGATGTATTGTATAGCCTCCCAAATGCGATTGAGATGTTCCATCATGGTGGAATGTGTCATTTGCTAGCCGATGCTTTGATCTGACGGCACGGGGCATCTCAAATTGAAGGTGAGAGGTCATAACAGACTGATAGACGTGATTCAGATTGGTGACTTTAGTCTTTTTTGAGTACATACCCAGGGAATGATTTCGGGGGACGCCATTTCTAGTTGGATTTTCCCATCTTGGACACCCGGCCCCATTTCTTTGTGAAGCACCTTAGGATGCGCCACTGACCACGAGGCCTCGGATTCCGCCAAATCTTCTCCGCTGTGAACATGTTGTCTGGCTTTTGGCGATGGAACAAATGGAAAAAGAAATAGTCCAACCCGGTCCATTCCAGCTTGGTTTCGCACAAATCTGCAAATTTCGAAGCTACGATGAATGAACTGGAGTCTTGGCTCTGTTCAAGCAGCTGGTTGGGGTGCACCATCTGGTACTTCTGGTTGGGAGACTTCCCCTGGCAACGACGAAGAGACGGGGTGGGATCCAACGCAATAAATGCATGGGCAAGGAGAAAGAGAAGAAAAGGGGAAGCAAGAGAAAAAATTCACTACTAGAGTCACAGGCGACATGGGGGTAATCCACGGACAATCAGCAAGGAGGGGGTAATGGATGTCAACAAGAAGATCGTGGCACGAGCCATAGACGCTGGGACAGACAGAATGGCTTAAGAACGGAAGTTGAAGCCAGTGATACGACCAAAAGTCAGAGATGAATACTGGTTAGGATGAAGGAGGAGGAGGAAATAATGATTGGGCGAGACAGACGGATGCCCTCATCGACCGGATCAAGGCTGGTGCCACTGATGAACGGACCAAGACTGGTGCCACTATTGACCGGAACAACGCTGGTGCTACCAATGGTTTGGGAAATACTTGTACCAAAGGCGGGAACGGCGCAGGGGATGGCAAACCTGGGTGCGGAACCGGTCCTCGTGCAGCTCGGTGGGGCACGTCCAGTGCTACAGGCCATACGGCTCTTGGTGCTGTCACGGCTGGATGGGGCGACGTTAGTACTGCAGGTGATACTGCTGTTGGTGTTGTTGCAGCTGGAAGGGACGCCATTAATGCTGCAGGTGGTGGTATCCAGACGGCTGTTGGTGCTGTCGCAGCTAGGGCACAGCCAGCGTTGTGGGCAGTCAGGTTCCAGCTGAGTGGGGGACAGGAATTACAGGAATTGCAGCGTTTCCTGGTTGCGGAGCATAACCGCTTTGGACGAATGAAGTAAGCCATACACATGCATCAGCGGCTATAAGTGACTAATTTTAGAAAGTTGGAGAGTTTACTGGAACTGAATTGGAAACTACAATGCAGATTAAGTTGATATTTGTACTGGCTAACAGTCCAGTCAACTGGGGGTTTATATACATGTAGCTAATCCTTGTACTATCTATTGCCAAGTAAAGACAAGGGGGGAAGGGAGTACAAGGGGGTAATGGAGAAGTAAGAACAAGGGGGAAAGGTACACAACAATCCTGGATCACCTGTTTCAAGGGCACAACCTTGGTCTCAGAATCACAAGGGGGGATTGGGGTTGCAAGACTATGGATTATTAAAACAGAATCGCAGAAGAGTGTTCAAGGAATGTGCTCATGGGTGACTGTGGTCTGAATCTCCCAGGAATGGTGATGACTAGTGATTAGATTAGTCTGAGTCACAATTTATAACACAGGTATAGGTCCTTGATACAAGTGTGATTGTCAAGCTTTGGTTACTGATAGACTTCGGTACTGCCGAGGGGTGTCGGGCAGACAATGGCCAAGTCCTGCAGGCCAAGAGTAGTGGCATTGGCTTCAACGTACTCGTGCATTGCGCCCTACTTGCTGTGTGTGCCACCGATTTGCAACAGACAGGTACTTGGGAGGATGTTGGTGATGCCGACCCAAGTCGAGGACTTCAACAGAGGGGAAGAAGGTAGAAGGGCCTAAGCCTAGTCGATACCTAGAATGAGGAAATATGTACATGCATGTCCTACTTATTGTCAGGAACCATATGCCGGCAAGCCGACTATTCAATTCAGCCCACTCAGCCCAACTCCACCCTCGCTCGCTATTCCACATTACACCCTCAGCCCATGGACTATATGCACCTCGTGTATCCATCTTGGCATCACGTGCTCCTGTCAAATCACTCCACTCATTTACGTCACATTCCATATGCTCGCTTTTCCATTCCGAACTCATTTACGTTTAATATCTTTCATTACGTTTCATTTCCTTTCATCTGTTCGCAATTCCATTCACTCCTTTATATCCGAATCTGCTATTACGTCCTTAGGGTAACTTCGTTGGGAATCTGAGTGACACGTCACTCAACAATGTCACGGAGGAGATCATTATTGGGACATAGTATTTCTGTTCTCGCTTTTCCGCTTCCTCGGCTTTCTCATTTTATTATAGGAATCCATTCGACTCCTAATAGATTAGAAAGTAGTATAAAAGGCCTTGTACTATTAGTTCAGTCTTCAGTCAGAAAATCAATCTTGATTTTGACTAAGATCCTCTGTTCACTTCCGTCTCTTCGCTATTACGAAATTTGGGGACCGTGTGATCCAAGTGGGCACAATGCAAGAACGTTGAAGCCAACCCCAACTCCGAACCTCGCCAATAACTTCGCCATTGGGAGATTACAATATATTACGATTACGTCTTTTTCACTATCATAACACTTATATAGGTTAAGAAGTGACATGTGGAAGAAGAAATGTAGAACAACAAGGTATGCAGAGCATGCGGTTATTGTCCACAGTGAGTAAACTTAGAATAAGGAATGTAAACTGGGATAAAACAATAAACAATAGAATAATAGGGAATGGGTCAAGGACAGGACAATAGAGAGTGCATGACTATAAAACAAGGGTTGCGCACGAAGATAGAACAAGGACAGGAAGTCCTGAGGTGAAGCAGATTGAGAAACGGGCAGATGGTATGGTGGATATGCCAAGCTGAGAACGGCATACCAAGTGATGTGCATGTGGCGTAGACACTTGTATGTGGACGTAGAATGGCTGCTCGGTTGGCACTGCCAACTAACCGGAACCTTGGTACGTGTACTTGACAGTGATACCTAATTCTCCATATGTTGAATTTGCGGCCCAGTGTGATTAGTCATCCATTTCTTTGTATTATTAGCATGTTGCATGTTACACTTTAGTAGCCCCAATATCTTTGTGGTCAGATTAAGGTCAATTTAGGTCAAATCCCACTTGGATTTTTTGTAATTAGCAATAGAAGATGAATAGCTTCCCTAATGTGAATACTCTATGATAAAACCTCTCAGAAAAATCAAGCAATCATTGATTTAAGATTGTATGTATCAAAATTGAGTAAATTTTAGATGAAAATAAATTCCTCCTGAATGCAATTCTTCTCCCTCCCTTATGTGGTTTGGCTTAAATGTTGCTTATATATAGTAGATTTTTTGTGAAAAACCCTGTATTACTGGAATGAGAATAGACCTTGGAAAATCAATTTGTATCAAGGAGGTATCCTGTATCAAGGAAGTCAACTATACTGTAGTATTTCTGTTCTCATTGTTCATGATCCTCGGACTTTCTTATCTATTATAGGAATCTAGTTGACTCCTCGTAGATTTGAGAGTAGTATAAAGATCTTGTACATTCAGTAGTTCAGTCTTCAGTCAGATAATTGACTAAGATTTCGACTAAGCTTCCATTCATTTATCTTAGACTTAATTTCTGTTCTCACCTCTACAAAATTAGAGACCAGTGCGATCTGGTGGGTGCAACATTAAAGTTGAAGCCTTGCCCTACTCTGAACCTTGCCATTATTCACCTTTGGGAGATATTCTTATATTAATACTATGTCATCTTTTCATATCATAACAAAGTCACAAAATATTAGTATTATATAACCCATGCTTCTGGGCTGACATTTATGTAATAGCCATTATATAAGCCCAGGAATTTGTTATACAATATGGAGTGAGAACTTAACCCATGAATTTGGTGCCATTTTCCATGTATTAAGTAATTGGCACCCAATTATGGTTCCTTGTGGGTCCTAATAGAGATAGTTGATGGCCAGCCAAAAAAAATATAATATTTTTTGTTGCCAAGATACGGCTGATTTAAGTGGAAATTTTCTTGAGGAGAGGTTTGGATTCTGCAAGCTGATTTGACTTGGAAAAATGACTAAAAATAACAGGGAACATTCCCTGTTCCCCAACACAATCCCTCCTCCAAACCTCTACTCAGGTTGACATGTCCTCATGAATCTTTTTAATAGAGATAGATC
>QLPG01002767.1:0-12056 GCA_003314385.1 Gomphus sp. MG54
TGGATAGACTCCGAAAAGGCTAGAAAAGGACGGGAAGATTTGACTAATCAAGGTGTAATCCATGCTGGTAAGTCCAGCATTCTCATGTGTCCATCGGATAATCGAGCTAGACCCCTCAGGAAGCATACCGTCAGACCTGTTCCGACTCTTCCACCCGAATTCATATTCATTCTTATATTTCACAGTTATCAGAACATGTGTACTTTCAACTCTGGAGTGAGTGAACGAAACGCCTTTTTGAGTGATCACGCCGAGTTAAAAAATTGCAATATTTCAGTTTTTCTATCGACATGATCTTCTCAAAGACTACCGTTACTACTGGAGAGTAGAGTGCGTACTGCATTTGCACATCATTGACACTGGAATTCACCCTTCGTCCCCCCAACCACAGGCCCGACGTCAAATACTACTGTGATATAGACTATGATCCCTTCCTTTTCATGCAGGAACATGGGAAAGTTTACGGTTAGTCCTCATCATCGCACATTCTTAAACAAGGTGTGAATTTGCCTGACTGGTTGATCCTCTCAGGATTTACTATCACACTATATGAATTTTTAGCAACAATCCCCACACTATGGGACACCGTGAAAAGTAAGCACTAAAAATCCTCTCAGCCTCAAATCGAAACACCAACCTCACATTTTCATTTCCCGGCAGATTTCACTCGACACAATCCGCAATATATCGATCCCAACAATGCCATGCAATTTATATCCGACGATAACGGAGAATCCTACAACCTATGTCATTGTACGTTCAATAACCTGCCTCTAAAAAATAAAATAAAAAATCAGTGCCAACCCCATTATTCACAGTCTGGAGCAACTTTGAAATAGCAGACATGGATTTTTGGCGAAGCGAAGCCTACTCGGCATATTTCGATCATCTCTACAAATCAGGAGGATTCTACTACGAGGTAATTTCTACACCTCATTGCTCTCTTAATTTCAAAAACACATCCACTCACACACTAACTAAAACACTTTTATAGCGATGGGGCGACGCGCCTGTGCACAGTATCGCCGCAGCGCTTTTTCTCCCCAAGAACAAGCTTCATTTCTTTTATGATATTGGGTATCAGCATTCTGTGTATACACATTGTCCGCAAGGGGAGACACATACGAGGGGGAAGTGCTGGTGTAATGAGGCTGATAATTTTGGTCAGTGTGCTTGTTTTTCAAAAATAATAATAATAAGGATGGCACGAACAATACTAACGTTTCTTTTTTTGTAATATGAAATATAGACTACGACGGATACTCCTGCCTGAGCAGATGGGACCGAATCGCCTCGCCTTGACGAATGGTATAATTATAAATAAATGACAGTACAGTACACAATAATTTTTATTAGCTTAGACGACTAGAGACTAGAGAGAGAGTCTTACTACACCCAATGAATGCAATCACATCCATTCTTTCTCTCTTGTATACGGTTCTACTTGTATACGGTATACGCCACCACTGCTGGTCTATCGAAAAGGATCTTTTTCTTGATTCTTGAGTACGACGATTTGGGGGGAGAATATCTGGAGAGAATATCCTGTCGTGTATACCGTGCGTGTGTGTGTGGGGTACATCTACGGTATATCTGATCCATGCGACATGCGAGAATGAAATGGCAAGTTGATATGTTTATGTTAAATCTATAACCTATGGTACGAAGGGACATGGTGTATGGTGTTTTCTCACATCGCATCGCATCCCACGAGGCTTGATAGTCCCTAAGAAAGGGAACGGGATATATACCAAAAACAAAAAAAAAAAATTGGTGAGAAATCAAAGGGAATAAATATCACAGTAACCTGCATGTTGCCCGTGATACCACATCGTCTTTCTTACACCTGCCCTGCTCCGAACCCATCTCTACCCTCTCCCAGAGTTTACAGTTTTACGTGGTTGTGTTTGGGAATCCTATTAGAACTAGAAAGACATATGTTAGACCTAAAAAAATAAAATAACAAAATAACAAAAGGAAGATGTCAACCTTCATCTACAAACCACAAATTCTCATTCAAACTTCCCAGATATCATATATCACTCTCTCACAATCAATCAACGAATATAAATATATACTTCTTTCATATTCATAAAATTTATTTTTATCTCAACGCAAAAGGCAAAAACACGACACCCTCCAAATCCATAACCCATAACCCATAACCCCATAATCCCATAATCCCATAACTCCATATCCCCACCATACATCAATACTGAACAACATGATAAAACGACGTCACAGAATCAAAAAAATCAATAGGAAGCTCCGAAGGCCTATCACAATTCATAATCAACAACCTCCCATAAACATCATCAAACCCCAACACATTCCCATAATCCACCCCCTCCGGCAACTTCAAACACACCCAAGGCTCCTCACTAACATCAATATCCGAAAACCTCATAAACGAATACGTAAACGACCAATCCACATTCGAATGTTTCCACAATCGCAGACATATCCCCCGTCCAGTAGCAATATGCGGATCAAGCAATCCATTATGCTTCGTGAAACTAATGTCGCGCCATGATATCTCCAGTGTAGGCTCGCCGAATCTAGTGATGGACAGATGCCGGATCTCTCCATGTCCGTTTATCAAAAATGCATCAAAGATAGGGAGGTCATCATAATGGCTACGAAAGCCGCCAAATTTCATGGTACGTCCTTCTAGAATGTAGATGTTGTTGGTCATCAGGGTCTTTGTAGGCCAGCTGAGACTCTGGTCCGTCAAATCAGACGTATCAAAGGGCTGCAATTCTTGGGACAAACGAATCACGTGTATCGAATCAGGTTCATTGGCTATAACTGATTTCTTCTGGGCAACGAGCAGCGGAAGAGTGGGGTGAAAATAAGTTCGCCATCCATAGTAGCTCTATCAAACTCAAACATCAGCACAGAATATAAGGCAAAACAAGAGAAGGTGCACACTATTTCGAGACCGTTATCCAATTGCGTAGTGAGCTTTAAGCCTAAACGTTCTTTCCAGTTGGTAATGAATAACTCGTGACCCGCTGATACAGCAACCAGCGACCCCCTCACGGTGACACTGAATGTGCCTCTTGGGGGAGGTGGAATAGGCAGATGTATAGAATACGCTCTATGCACACTCGGCAAAGAACCAAAGTCCCCTTTGGACTGAAATTCAATTACGTATACATCAAGGAACCTGCGACATGCATTGCATTAAACCGTTGTCCTAATCAATCACAAATAAATAATGAAATACCGTTTGTATTCCCCCTCCAGGTGTATGGATTTCAACGCTGCAAGAGTAATCAAACATCCATTCTTCAAAGACTCATACGCATAGCCGTTCACGTGTCCTTCCACATCCAACGGAAGAGATTCCCTACTATCCAAACAATACAAATGCGGTATTTTCCGGATATACGTAAGAATCCAATGATGCGAAATAAGAGCAGTATCGTGCGAAAACCGACAAGCGTGATACGTTGGGTATTGATATGCAATTGTCGGGATCCTAGTTAATCTTATAGGACATGCTACTGATTGATTCCATACTGATGATAGAGAAATTGCGCGGGCTGCGAGTCTGCTGAGTAATGGGATGGGGACAGTGTCTAGCGAGAAACCTGGAGGGATGGGAAGCATTTCTGCATTTTGGGCGTCGGACCAGAGGGATCGATTTGAAGATCCGACAGAGCGAAGGAAGCTTGAAGACTAATTTATTTTTTTAAATGTACCCAAGTGAGTGGTAATGGCTACGATATCGAAATACAGATTTCTCTCACCCGCGTAACGTGCAAGATATCCTCAAGGGAGGCTCCTTTCAAAATCATAACCACAATCTCGGGAGGTAAGTCGTTCAGAGAAACCATAACTGTTCGGTGTTGATGTCTCCTTGTCTGATTTAGTACGTACGACTCCAAGATCAGGAAAGGTGTGTAGATAAAGGCTCCGAAAGGTAAACCTTTTTTGGAAGGTAATTCGTCACACTCTGTGACTTGTTCTGACGGTTTACTTTCCCACACTTCTCACTTTCCCACAACAACCTCCCACTTTCCCACACTGTATTTCAAAAGGTGCTGTGTATTAAATCTGCATGCTCGCTGCGCTCTCAATGTGAGAATTGAAACATGAAAGTTGCTTCTGATCCAAACAGCACCAACATCCGTTGCTTCACTAGTAAAAAAATGATGTACCAAAGTCATGGTTTTCAATTGAGCCCTAATAAGGGACTGTCAAAGATGAGTGAAATAGCACCTGCATTGTTAGTTTATATAATGTTGTGGACAATTTGGTTGTATATGCACCTTTATGTAACTATAAGGCTTGTCTTAGCAACCACATCTTCCATCTGTGTTAGTGTCTGTGTCTGTGTCTGTGTCTGTGTTGCTCTCTCTCTTTCTTCACTACTTCTCTACTCTACTGCATTCAATATACATACACCAGCAGTAAGAGATACCAGATCCCTTATTACTTCATCACTCAATAATCATTATTTGTCCTTAAGTGGTCTTGGTAATCTTGGTCATGTGCCAAGTATCTGTATTTGGTATTGAAGTTAACTTACATGTTGACTCTTTTTTTAAACTCTAGGTTAGATCTATTTCCTGTTCTCTGAATCTAACTAGAAGACAAAGGCCAGTACAAACTGCCTATGGTTGAATCTGGCATTAGTTCTACTCTAGTACAAAAATCAATCAACAGAACTAGATCATAGCTGATAATTGAGACTAGCATTTTTTTAAAACATGGTGATATACAATGTGGTAGGGTATTGCATCTATAAAATGTTTGATATGATAAAACTTGTAATTTTTTGAATACAATGTTTCCTTTTATATTCTAGAACCTGGCTATGGCAGATTAACATACTAGCAATATACAACGATACAACAGGAAACACAAATAGTGTCAGGGGACGACCCTCTCCGAGTCCTGACGACAAGTCCGAGGTCCTATCTCGGACTCCTCCCAACTCCGAGGTCCTATCTCAGGACTCCTCCCAACTCCGAGGTCCTATCTCAGGACTCCTCCCAACTCCGAGGTCCTATCTCAGACTCCTCCCAACTCCGAGGTCCTATCTCGGACTCCTCCCAACTCCGAGACTAGGAGACCCAGGTCCGAGGGACCACCGAGCAGGAGATAGGAATGATCCTAGTGTGATGACTGGAACCGGTAATAGGCGCCTATGTTGATTTATAAGCTAGTGCACAGACCACTTACATAAAGGGTATAAAAGAGGTTCACCAGCAGCGGAGATCCTTAGACTTTCCTCTTCGGATTTCCCCTGCTTAGGTGAGAGCCCTACATGTACTTAGGTAGTAGCTGTAATTGAACTTCGGATTTCCCCTGCTTAGATCTGTGAAGCCTGTGGGTAGGCTCTGGGTTCGAGTCCCATAGTCAGGCCTAGGAGGACGTCCAGGGCTGGGTGGTGTCCCACTGGTACCAGCCTCCAGCAGGCAAGATCAGTTCCGAGAGAGGGTTGCCCTTACAAATAGTGGGAAGCCAATGCATGATAGAACAGATAATGGACATTACCGGTATTTGATTGGAGTGTAGAGAGCTGGGATACACATCATTGAATGAGAGTCATTTGAATGATTTGTGGAGGTTACCATTAGTGGTAGCATTTGAACTGGCTAACACATATATGAGTTGAGCATGGAGGTGAGCCA
Source organism: Gomphus sp. MG54 (assembly GCA_003314385.1). Lineage (NCBI taxonomy): Eukaryota > Fungi > Basidiomycota > Agaricomycetes > Gomphales > Gomphaceae > Gomphus > Gomphus sp. MG54. The sequence goes on from QLPG01002767.1 coordinate 5,646, forward strand.
ATTATTTGCATTGACATTCATGGTAGAATCTGATGAGGCACCTGCACTTGACCCTGATAGGCAATTACATGAGGAGCCCATAAGCGTAGGAAGGTGTTGCATGCATCTATGATATATGTGGTGAATTCTGTGAAGAGCCCATAAGCGTAAGAAGGTGGTGCATACATATATGATATATGTGGTGGAATGTCACAAATAGGTGTATGGTAATAGAACTAATAATGAAGAGGTCAGAAGCGAATTTGAGAATAATTAGAGATGTTTAGAAAGGTTTATTACTCTGTCCCTTACCTAGTGGTCTAGTCCAAGACACCTGTATCATGTTGTACAATGGAAGGTAACTTTATCCACTAGGCATCAACTAAAAATATGTGATGGACATATACCTTGGCATCGACATCAGCATGGAATTGGTAGTTGCTGACAGCATGAGTCACTAAGAAGGATCATACAGGCTCTAATGGTGTCTCCAACTCACCTATTCTTCTGTCCTTAATATCAAGTACGAGTAGTTGTTATAGACAGAAGTGCCAGAAGTGGGTTCGTAAGGTCTTTGGGTAGCATGAAATAGTCTTGTGCGATTATGGTGGTGGCGGCGGCGGATGATGCCAGATGTATGAAAAATATAAAATTAAATTACCTGCAAGTCACAGCAGAATTCAAATGAGAATGCTACCTCTTATTAAGGTTCTTGCAAAATCACTCTGAACATTTATCAAAGTTATTTAAGAAATTCACTCTAATGAAAGGAAAGTGCCTGAAAATGTCCCAAAATTTATGCCTGAGAATAAAAATTTATCAACTGGGAAGCCAGATTCGTGTATTTGTCGAAGCGGCGTGTGGAATGAATATAGCTTAGGGTAAATATAGCTACCCTACGCGATATTCAGTCCACACGCCGCTTTGACAAATACACCAACGTAGCACCCCCCAGCCAATGACCAAACCACAAACACTCTCCACTCCAACCTGGATCTGGTCTCGTTTTCTGCCAGTCCCCCTATCTGTGAGGGATTGGCCCTCTTGTGCCTCCCCGGCCAATATTTTTGCACCCCAGTCCTTCTGATATGCTTCCCCCTTCTGATACTTAGACACCGCCATAGACATGTATCTCATAGTAGTAGTGCACCATAAGTGCCTAGCGCTTAGAGCACTTTAATTGATCTCTCTCTCTCTCAACCAGCTCTCAGTAGTTATTTTGGCAGCTGGCCGCCCCCGATTTGGGACACTTGTTGAAGAACTGTGAAAAAACATGTGAGATAGGTGCAATTATCATAAGTTCAATGGCTAAATGTCAATACATGAATCACACTAACCCAATTGTAGATGAACAATGGTACAGCAACCAGATGTGTCGGAGTTAGGTCCGATTGAAACTCCGCTGATTGCTAATGATACCCTTCTCCTCCTCTTTGTCGTGGCTTTTCAATGTGCTAAAGCCTGGAGATTCTACCCAATCTCTTTTTCCATTTATTCCTCGACCTGTCAAATGGCTCTTTCTAACCATTCTTCTTGTTAATCACCGGGGTCTTCCAACTGCCTGGCACTGTGCGGTCTTCTTCTTCTTTTCTCATACGTCCGAGTCATAATCAAATTTCTAGTTCGCGTATTTCGCCCTGCCTTGTACCTTCGCGCATATCTTTCATTATGGAGACTCGTAGAGTCTCGCGACAAGCATTTGGAGCGTCTTACCCGTATATCACCCGTTGGTTTGAACCCCTTCACGAGTGAAACTGTGTTCAAGACGCGCGCCACACCCGATGCCTGTGACTTTAACATTCATCTTAGCAACTCAAGCTATGCGATGGTGGGTGTTGGAACTACAGGATGATGTTTGTGTGAAAGATTAAGCGGAGAGAACAGACGTTTGACATGGCGAGGTTTCAGTATGTAGTAGATCATATGCCACTTTTATATGGAGACGGTGGATGGATTGGATTAGCAGGTATGTGTGGTGTCCTCTATATAATTTTGGCCTGAGTGTTATGCAGCGACCCACTATGTATTCACTCGTGAGATACCACTCAACTCTCCTTATGAAGTAAGGCTCTCCCTTGGGGCTTGGGACAACAAATGGGTAGGTCTCTAGCCTCATACCTACCATTTGTCTTTAATGTAGCGCAAATCTTGAAGGTGTACATGGTGGCTCGATACGTAACATATCCCTCTAAATCTGAATCCAAATCCAAATCCAAATCCACTACATCCAACTCCCCGCCTTCAGATTCGGTTAATGGGTCTACATCTTCGCTTGAAATACCTCCTGCTGTCACCCCTTTGAACTCTGCGTCACGTTCTCCAACGCCTTCACCGGCATCAACGATACCTGCACTTGGGAGCCCTCTGCCTCCTGGAGCAGTCCTTCACTGTACTGCCGTCGCGCGATTGTGTTGTAAAATCGGACGAATTACTATACCCCCTGCCATCGCCCTGGTTACATCTGGGGTATGTCATTCACATCCTCCGTCATTATCTCACTGATCGCTGTCCGCATGAACTGGTTTATCGGCCTTTGGATCAATGCTTCAACTAATTTTCATCAGTTTGCGATATCTCCCTCTCGATTTGCTGAAATACAGTCCTGGCGTTTCCGTGAACAGGGTAAACGGATAAAGGCATTTTATACTGGTGGCTGGCGAGATGTGCCAGAAGGTGAGCGCTGGTGGGAGGATGCGTTGGGTGGCGAGATTGAGAAGAAACGAGTTGAAGGATTTAAAAGTTTGGCAGCAGTGGGCATCCCAGTGTTTCCCTCCGGGGAAAGTGCAGCCAATGGTTCATAGATTCTGCAACCGATGGGAAATTAGATGGGAGTGAATCCACTCTATGGTATTTATACAGTACCTTAGACACCATAGAAGCTATAGGGATACCTATATAAATAATCGATTTTATATATATTCAATTTGTAAACGACGACACGGATAACGCTCGGGATGGAATGGTTTTAGTGACGATTCAAGTTTCTCCCAACTTGTAGGTTAACTACTATTAAGGGAGCGGAGCTCTCCGAGTCGGACGAATCCGATAACCCATGTCACATGAAGCGGTACTATAAGTAGAGCGGTAGTATAAGTAGTAGATAAGTTGATACTCGCAGCTTTTGAACTCTACTTTGGTTGGAGTAGCGATCTGGTTACACGCACGAGTCATCCAATCTCATTACAACTGCGGTCCACTTCACATCTACAATGGCACCCAGAGGAAAAAAACGGTGGGCAGCACATTTATCTTTTCCAAACATCTAATTATCAAATGAGTCAGTAAACACTCGCTTGCTGTGGGAGCACCCCTCCGGTCATCACAGTCACCACGTAGAAAGAACCTGCGTCCAATAAACGCCCACTTGCCTGTCGAACTGGTTCGAATTATATGTGAGCTGGCAGCCAGCCACCGTCAAACAGCATTATCACTCTGCACTGTCTCCAAGGATGTCAATAGTTGGATTACCCCGATCATATATCGCACAGTCTTAATATTTGAGTATTTACCTCTCAGAGGGAAGCTGCCGCCCCATCCTGATCTTATCAAGAACCTCTGCATCCCAATTTACTTCAGCAATATCAACCTTGCCGAATGCAGGACATTGACAAACTTGGCCCTTGACACCACTGGTTTCCTATCTCTCAATCATATTCCCACCACTGTGACCCATCTTAGTATAGAACAGCCCAGCTTTGAATACTGTCATCCATTTCAGTTCCCTTCTATCACTCACCTATTTCTATACCAGTGCCATTCATCTACACTCACAGTTGATTGGTGCGCTTCCGCCATATTTCCCAATCTCACGCATATGGTGTTGGAAATGGAGTGCTCCCTCCATCGGATACCTCTCATTCTACGAAAACTCGCCGAGACGGGGTCTCAATACTTGCGAGTCGTCGGTTTACGAATTATGTGGCATCAAGATATGTCCCGACGGTTCTGCCTTCTCGATGAAAGGTTAGAATCAGCAGTCCAAGAGAGTCTATTTCCCAAAAACAAGATCGTCGTTCTTCCTGGACATACCGTGTCGTATACTGACATACTTTGGAAACTCTGGTTAAGCTGGGTTGAAGGCAGTGAAGATATCTGGAGCACCGCTGAGCGGCTCCTTGCTATTAAGTTCGAGATTTCCGGCCACCATTGTGACATGTACTGACCTTGTACCAGAAACCAGTGATTAGCATGTGGAGTTCTGATTACCGATGGCATATCATTCATTGTACGTCAGTTGATTTGTTAACTAACAATTGGCATTATGCATCTGCTCTTAATTATGCTGCTTCAGGAAACATGGAAGGCTGATAGTCCCTAATTAAATGTCCAAGATAGCTTGTCACCCCTGAGATGCATGCTTACCATTTGGACATCTTCTGTGTACTATGATTGTAATCTTTGCATGACCATTATGCCCATACCAAGACTATGTTTATGTGCCATAGGATTCATGAGCTTTGTCTGTTCTGAATCTTGGTAGTGAAATGTAAACATTGTTATATTTTCACAATACAGCCTATTTTTCAGAAAATCATGCATTATATATTTTCCTTGAAATCACATCTGGACTAGCATACAATGATAGGAGTAGGGTAGAATATAAGGCAGAATTCACCATCCTACCCTAACTACCCTGCCCACTCTATTCGACTCACTCTTGATTACAAGATGAGAGTTCATGATTGTATTCCATTCTATCTAGCTCCTCCTCCCAGACTTCTATCCTTGGATTGTGTCAAGACCAAGGTTGCACATGAAGGAATGTCCTTGAGTGAAGTTCTTGTATAGGTTTGGTGAAATTGTAACCTTGTTGATGTTTGGAGTAGGGCTTGGCTTCAGCTTATATGCTGTGCCTTCCAAACCTTGCAAGTCCCTAACTTCAGGTGACAAGGTTCATACATTTGAGTGAAGAGTCTTAATCAATTTTCCCACTGATTAAATATACATATACTAAACTAGTATTTCAAATTGAATCCAGATTTCAAATCAATGAACAATTGTTGGGTATCACTCTTGAGGAGGTAAGAAGCATGTAAAAGGTGAAAAGGTGGCATGTGGACCACCAGAGTAATTCACAGCCTTATAAGTGGCCTTGGGAAAAGGGGGGTCAGTTAGTTTCTGTTGTTTCCTGTCTGAAGATAGGGATGAGTACAGATTATTTATACCAAGGGAATAGCAAAACACGCCAATATGCACGAGGGGTATGGCTTCTTATAATAGCTCACTTCTATACTATATAAACCTTTATTTTTATTTTTAATTTCAACTTCTTGGCACATACCTATCATGTGCAAGTGCTAGGGCTGTGGGGCCAGGACCTGTTCTGGTCATTCATATTGATATATTTATTTATTGGTGTTGCTGCTGGCAGTGTACACACTGGGGGTCTAGGGGAGGACCCAATGACAACAAAGGAATGGCAATAGAAAAATGGGACACAAATGGGGGAATGATTATCGAACCATTGTTGTCATCGACATGACCCGTGAGCCCCCGAAACTGAATAGAGAAGAATTTCGACTGGGGCTAGTCCTTGTGGGCTCGGATAGTTCCTTTGGCGTTTGTGATTCCTTTGACCTCGGAATATTCCAGTCCTCAAGGCGCATCATCGCGTACCTACCTGGGGTCACCGGGGGAAGGATTTCTGATGCTTGTGAGAGCAACCAAGAAGACAATTGAATGCCATGTAAATTGTGCTGAAACAAATGGTTGAATTTGTCGAACAACAGTGTATCACGGCATCCATATCATAGACGCCAAAAATCAATACGTGTCTTCTTTCTTTCTTACTCCGCAAACCCCCTGGCCGATACCAATATATTTGACTGCGGAATGTCGTCTCATCCAACAAGGAGTGTTCGAGCAGGTTGCGCGGTGGCGAGGTTAGGACTTGGAGCAGGGGGCGGGGGCAGGACGGAGGCAGATCTAAGGTAGCATTATATAATGAGCATTGTGGTGTCATCAGCGCCAACCTGACACGAGATTGAGATACAGCATCGAGTTAGGACAGCTAGAACGTTCCTGGGACGTGATGCACAATCCAAGTTCCTTCCGACCTTTGGAGGTGGTACAATATCAGGGCTGGGCAGACCGGACAGCGGGCAGTAAAGGCTCCAGGGCTCGTCGGGAAAGGAACCAAAGGAAGCGAGCTGTAAGTGAACAGCATGCAAGCCAATTCTTGTCCTAGAATGGTAATGGGTTGCGTATCTGAATGCCTTCCTGTAAGGAGATACGGAGTGTCAGGAGGGCTATTACTAATACGCGCCCCAAACCTAGTTATTTGAACCCCCGCATTTCCGTATATAAGCCGTCCACTATGCCACCAGTCTGACAGTGAACTCGTACTCTCACACTTACCCACCCACAGTCCCCTGTCGCACTTTGCACTCCATTTTACCCCCTCCTCCGGTTCCTTAGGTACTTGTACAGGCG
>QLPG01002771.1:0-13357 GCA_003314385.1 Gomphus sp. MG54
TCCGCTCGGAGTGTGTCGGTCAGGAATGGTTCAGTGCCCGCTCCGGCGAAGGTCGTGTTTCCCCCAGAGAGGACAAGGTTAGTTGAGACGCCAGGATTGAGAGCAGAGAAAAAGGCAGCGGGCACAAGCAGGGATAGGACACTGTCGCGAAAGCATTGCTCCTATGAGCTGAAACATCCTACTAAGCATGGGCAGCGGATGGTCGTACTCACCCAATAATAAGTAGTGTCTGATTTAACTGAGTTGGGCGTGGTTGAAGTTTTTGTTGCCATATTTGAGCTCCACCGGTTATAAAGGCTACGCCTGGAACGAACAACAAGTGCAGAAGTACAACGCCTGGTTAACGCAACTAAGCACTAAACATCCAAGTCTCAAGATGAAAGGTGCAAACCTGCAACCGTTGACTGCAAGAGCTTTAATCTGCGAAATCGACTGTCAAGCAGGAGATATCATCCGCTGAGTTGATAAACGTACTGGCACTTGGTAAGCAGAATGATAGCTAGTGTGACTTCAACAGCGCTAATGGGTAAGGTGTGAGTTATAAATAAATGACAACTTCAAGTTGCCGAACGCTTACTTGTTCAATGTCACCACAATGAGGTCCCCGATATCCTATAGAGTGGTCAGTCTAAATACACAGACAGAAAGCCCACATACCTTGCCGAAATATAACGCCATCTGTTCGCCACCAAAATCGAATAAACTGTTCAAGGAGATTGTAGCCAAAAAGCACACTATACTCAAATTCAAGAGACCGCATTTTATTTTCAGAACGGAACATACAGGCAAAAATAGTCAGACTGTCATTTTTCCAGTTGTTGATTTGAAAGTGAGCGGCCCATGCAATGGGAATGAAAACAAGAAACACATTAAGCCCTACTAGATATCAGTTTTTCGTTTATGGGTTGGGCTAGCGTACTCACAGGAACTCATAATAATTGCCTTCAAGCTCTCTCGCACTCCAGGGAACTTCAGTCGGTCCTTGCCGCCGAGTCGTGTCCAAAAGGACTTCCTTGGAGCATCCTGACGGTGCTGTGGAAGCCTAAGGATGCTGCTGATGCCTGTGAAATATTACAGGGTTGAGTTTAAACTATTTCCGATCAAATATGTGCTACCTTTATTGAAAGATGCCAGAGATGTTGGAGGAAGATGAAGGGGGGTGGGAGGCATGACCGATGAGCGTAACATAACACACTGCTGGCAGGGTGCGTGATTTATACTGACGGGGAACTGGGAGATCACGCAGTTTGGAAACCCCCACAGGAGTTGAGCCGGCACGCTATGGCGCTGTGAACCACAACCCTAGTGGGATTGATCTTCAGAAGGAAATCAGAATTGCCAAGACAAAGGATCTAGAAGGATAGATCAAGGATAGTCTGGTAGTCAGCATATCACAAGGTATTATTACACGTCATTCCCTCATCTTAAGTCACAGCTGGTGACTCGTAGCGCTGGTCAGGGATGTGTAGTGGACTAAGTTTGCTGTCACTGCCTAAGTGGCATTGTCTTTAGCGCACATGGGCGGCTTGAACTCGAGCTAGAACAGCGGTACTAAATATGGGATCAACTCTACTATTCCAAATCAAATTTTGGATTATGGTGGTTGTTCAGTGACGGTCGTTTCTTATGCTGAGAGCAACCATTGGTTGGGGACAGTAATGGTAAGTTGGATTTACCGGGAATGGCCGAGCGCCGAGTTCAGGGTCCTTTCAAGTGATTGTGCCGTTCAAGTTCAGGAATTGTTTTAACAAGAAAGTTCACTCAGGAGGCTAGATGGGTTCATGCTGCTAACGACCTATTATTTCGCCTCCCTCACACATTTGTCTACCGGTCCAGTGACCTTGGTACCTAATTTCTCCAACTCCTCTTGGACCGCATGAGTGATGGTCGCTCGTAGATGGGCGCTCTCGGCTTCTCCTAACTTGACTCGAGAGCGGTATTCCCGGAGTTCCTGGATCCGGCCTTTCACCCCATCAGATCTACCGAAAGTGACGCTGACCCGTTTTCCTGTGCGAGGAAGAAACCGTGGGAAACCGCGATTCTCGTTCATCACCTCGTCGAATCCTGGCTTGCGACAATAGCATCTACGTATTCTAAATGAACGACATGCATCACGCACCCGTAAGCCACATTGGGATGATTTCGGGGAGCTCATCAGTCTCCATGAGCATTCTTCCGCTAGAACGGGTGGTGAGGGTGTTTATCCACGCGAACATGGAATACCTACATTCCCCATTTGAACCGGCGCAACTTTGAATGAGCTGGTTGAGCAATCTTGCCTTCAGGAAATATATGAACCTGTGAGATACATATTAATATTATTCCTCAAACTAAATTTACGAGGCACTGACCCACTCTCCCTGGTTCAACAGCTCGATAGATCTGTCTACCGCATGTTGTCTAATTCCATTCCCTCTAAACGTTTCCAAGACCTGTCCTTGTCGAAAAAACTCTGAGAACAATCTTTCTTTGCATTCCAATCCAGTGGATGAATAACGTAGACACACGAAGCAGAATTACATCGGACTTACGGATTGGTGAAACAAATGTCAGATGCCCCTAGGGACCAGCGCATCGGTCTAGCATGAAGAAAATGTGTCGCAGGCAGTATACCCCACATTAGCGGCTCGTCCATACTGTACAAACTGTCACTAGTCGTCTGAGAACCAAGATATATAATAACGAACACCGAGATATGATTTGAGACTATTCCCATATGTGAAATCTAATATTTGATTTCGAGTATGGCATACCCACCGGTCAAGACACCTTTGCCCTTCCTACTGCGTACAAGGTCTAACTCGTTGAGCAAACGCGGGAGACCAACAACCTGAACATTGGCACAGAGAAATTTAAGAAATGCTTTGGAACCGAGTCCAACAGATGCGATTGTTAGCGCGGAGAGCAACGACTTGCTCGTCATCCACCTTCCACCTTAAAGTGGAAAAACTTTGCGTGACCAACAATCACATCAGTCACGTCACGTGACACGACGCGTCGTCCAAGATTTTCTGAGTTGGAAATACGTTGGGGTTACATTGCCACAAGGTTATTTGTCTACGGTGTAGTAGACTTCTTTGATACAGATTTCAGTCAAGCTTGATTTTTGCTCAAAATTTTGTAGATTGAATTTTAATAAAATTATATTACAGCTTAGAAGTGTCTAGAGAATATTTTTGCTCTATAATATGGGGACAAAAAAAGGTCTTGTTGCAGCACAGTAAATTATTTTGTGGAACAGGTCAAAATATCACAGGTATAAGTCCTTGATACAAGTATGACACCTAATTCTCTGTGCATGGAATTTGCAGTCCATTGTGATTAGTCATCCATCTCTTCATTGCATTCTTCTTCATTTTGCTGATTTTCAGCATTATCTTCATTCAATGTGTTGAAGTTTACATTTGACCTTTGAAGCTTTTTCAGCATATGGGATTAGTAATACATGACTTGTACTACATATCTAGTCACATGTCACATAGTTGAGATGCTTGATGATAGTACACCACCATCAATACTAGTAAAGCTAGTCCCTTACCAATTGCTAAACTACAACAGGTTATGTGTTGGGGAATGGGGAATTCTCTACTAGACATGAAGGGCCACTGAACCAGGATCAGTATATTAGATGTAGTGGTTATGCACAGTAGCTAAACACAGGAAGGCTCAGTGAATGGATGGTTCACTGGTATCTATTGTTACTATACCTAAATACAGGAAGGCTGCAATACAATGAGTGCCTGTGTATCTAGGTGTACAAAAGGAATATGCACCTCAGTGAACAGGCAGTTCACTGAGGGGCTGCTTTCTAGTCATTCAACATATATATGGTCTCGGTTGAACATGACCAGGACTTCCATACCTTACTGCATTTGGTGCTTACACATCTTAGTTCCAACATTGGATTCTAAACCTCTCTTACTCAGAAATTTATCCAACAAACCAGTCTTGAATTGACTACCAAAAAAAATATAATAACTTTTGGCTGGCCATTTAAGAGTAAATTACTCAGGATAATTAACTATTAAATAACAAAACCCTCAAGTCCAAGGAAAATCCTCAAAAACATATCTTTTTCATCTATTCCAATTTGGACCTACAAGGAACCATGATTGGGTGTCAATTACTTAATACAGGGAAAATGGCATCAAATTCCTGGGTCAAGTTCTGTCAAGATTCAGTGACGCCAAGATATCGGTTAAGTCCTGCAAACCGTTTCAGAGTGGCTAGGCTTCAACATGCTCATGCGTTGTGCCCTGCTGTTCCGTGCGTGCCACTAATTTGGATAGTGAGAGGAGCCTTGAGGGGATGCTGAGGGCATCAGCTCAAGCAAAGGACTTTTAGAAATAGGAAGCAGATGGAAGGGGTGCGAATCAATCAATATTCTGAGTGAGGAACTATCTACATACATCCCGCTACTTATATAGTTAAGAAGCAAGATGTGGAACAGGGTGGCGTAAGGAATGGAGACAATAAGGTATGAAGTAACCACATGGGGGCATTGTCCACAGTGATCAGAAATAGAATAAGGAATGTAAGCAGAATTAGAATAATAGAGTATGGCTGAGAATAAGATAATGAAATGGTGGGCAAGCATAGAACAATAGAGGATGACCGAAGATAAAACAATGGCAGTGGCCAGGACAATAAGTAGCCGTCATGTTGTTTGGGAGAAATGGGTTAAGGAGTGGATAGGGGGTGAAGGAACAATGAAGAAGGATGGATGAGAGGAATGGTCCATACGATGTACTGGGTGTACCGAACCGAGGCCACATGGTAGTGGGAGATGATGTGAGTAAGGGCCGGTTGGTCGGTATTCCTGAGTGAGTCGGTGCTCGGTGTTATGGGCTTGACAAGTTCTCAGACCAACTTGTACAACAAATTCCTGGGCTTATATAATAGATATTACATAAAGGTCAGCCCAGAAGCATGGCTCAATTACTAATAATATTCTGTAACTTGACCAGTCACAAGACTACTAGCTGTGGGGATATTCTTTTCTTTTTATTATTAGTGACTACAAGTGTCAAGTGCACATACTGAGCACCCATTACCTCAGCAGTGCCAACCGAATGATCAGTCTAACTCCATGTGCAAGTGACCAATCCACACGTATGTTACTTGGTACATCGGTCTCAGCTTGGCACATTCATCCTCCACATTCTCCATTTCTATCCCTTGTTATGGCCCATGCCACCAAACAAACCCACATTAAACCCCACAACCACCCACACCATTTCCGGGACCTTTCCGATTGCCCAAAGCCTGAATAACCGATTTCCGGATATCCAACATACATTCCGAGGTTCTGTAGTTCCGAACCTCTGAAGACTCCGAAGTCAAGGTTCCGATCCTTTGATAGACGACGTGCAAGATCATCGCGTACCTCACTCCTTGTTCTTCCTTTTTATATTGCCCCTTGTACTCTCTTCCCCCCCTTGTCTTTACTTGGTAAAAGATAGTACAAGAACTAGATACATGTATATAAACCACCAGTCGACTGGACTATTCACCAGTACAAATATTGACTTAATTTTGCATCATAGTTTCCGATTAGTTTCCAGTAAACTTTCCGACTCTCCAAAATTAGGGACAGATGATCGAGGAGGGTGCAACACATAAGTTGAAGCCAAGTCCCTGTGACCTCGAACTGTCAAGCGTCGGATACTAACGGACTTTGGTACTGCCAAGGGGCATTGTCGAAAGGTCGGGCAGACTATGGCCAAGTCCTGCAGGCCAAGAGTAGTGGTGTTGGCTTCAACATACTCGTGCGTTGCGCCCTACTTGCCATGCGTGCCACTGTATTTGCAATAGACAGATACTCGGGGGGATGCTGAGGATGCCAGCCCGAGTCGAGGACTTATCAGAGGAGAATAAGGTAGAAGGGCCTAAGCCTAGTCGATACCCAGAATGAGGAAATATGTACATGCATGCCCTACTTATATAGGTTTAAGAAGCGACATGTGGAATAAGGAATGTGAAACAATAAGGTATGCAGAGCATGCGGCTATTGTCCACAACGAATAAAATTAGAATAAGGAATGTGATGTGGGGATAAAACAATAAAGGATGGGATAATAGAATGTGTCCAAGGATAGGACAATAGGAGGTGCCGGACTATAAGACAAGGCTGGTAACCAAGGATAGTACAAGGACAGGGAGTCCTGAGGTGAAACGGACCGAGGAGTGCGGATGGCCGATGTGCCAAGCCAGGACCAGCGCACCAAGTGTTATGCAGGCGATGTGGGCACTTGGTCGTGGATATAGGATGATTGCTCGGTCAGCACTGCCGAATGGTCGTGTCTCGGTATGGTGCTTGACACGAACCACTCATACCACCCTATGCCATGAACAGTCCAAAGACCCCCGGTGTTCCCGACTTCCATCTGCTCCAATTCTGATCCCGATTCTGACCCTCACCCCCACCCTCGGAATATGAACTCTCCCTTCAGAACCCTTTCGGAACCCTCCGAAAACCCTTCTGGAAGTCTCTAGCTAAGCACCGACATGTGGATTTAACATCCCTCATCCACTCATCCCTACTCATTATACATTAATCCCCTCCCTGTTTATTCCTTATTTCTTGGCCTGTTTTACTTTGGGACATTTTCCATTGTTTTATCTTTGGCCATGACCCTATTGTTTTATATTCGGTCACTCTCTATTATCCTATTCTTGGCCATATTCTATTATCTTATTTTCATTGTTGTATTCTCGTCTACATTCCTTATTATATTCTTGATCATTGTGGACAATGCTCCACATGCCCTACATACCTTATTGTTCTCCATTCCTTATTCCACCTCTTGCTTTTTAACCTATATAAGTAGTGAATGTGACTCCTTTTCGACTCCGACCACCACCATCGCCAGGGCGCTTAAGGACATTTCCTATATTCCACACAGATACCTGCGCATACGCATTTCTACAGCTCCCAGCTACAGCTATAGTTACAGCCCAACCGGAGACCCATGCAAAGGCCCAAGAAAGACAATCACCTACGCAGCTACAACCCCACAACACACCCTACACATCAAAAAGAAAGCTCTGCCCCTGGCCCATGTCGAACGACATGTCGACTAGCGGCACAAGGGGACAAAATACACCCACACCACGAAGGGCAGCGATGCCGAGCATGGAGCAAACGAAGCTTGACACACAAGGCCGAATTCAGCCAAGAACAATGAGCCTGGCCAAAGAAAAGCAGGTGGAGCCAATAAGAAGAACCGAGAACCCAAAGCCCAAACAGACAGAATCAGATAAGCATAATAAGCCACAAGAACCAGTGACCGAAAAAAGAGGAACAATTGGGCGCCCAGTGATGCGTGGTGCAGAAACCAAACCTCTATCAAGAAACGAGATAATGGACCTGCCTGATCAGGACATAACAAACGCAGAAGAAGGAAAGTCTTACCTTGAACGAGTTTTACTCACAATCCCAGGAGAACTGTGGACCATTGATGCACTATCCACATCTCTCCTTCAAATCACACAACTGAAAGGTATTGCATGACTGGTGAATAACGCAATACGGGCTGTTGCACTTATACTCTCCCAACTGGACATTGATGTGAAAGGTAACAAAATAGCCTCATCAGTGAATGCCCAGTTGTTGGAACAGACAGAAAGCCTAATGGTTAAGGCCCGCGAAGCAACGGCGATGATTGATAGAGCGGCAGCCACTGCCACAGCCAACCTAACCCAAAAGGTAATGGATGCAGCGGCGACAGCAGTACAAGACATCAGGGCAGCCTCCTCATCAGTCACCACCTCTGCAGCAAGACTAACGGAGACAACAATGACTTACAAGGATGTGCTCACCAAGGCTGCATCCCAACCTGCCACACCCTCCTCAATTGTCGTCCCATCAGTGGCATCAATGCTGGACGCCAGAGTCAGAGCTAGGGAAGGCATCAAATTATGCCAAATCCTTATAGATGCCCCAGATCCAGGCACAACCCTCCTCGAAGGACTCACTAACACAGCCATAGTCCAAAAGGCAAATGACATAATCCAGACCATGCCTGACCACTCAAAGCATGCAATAACCAGTGCACGTCGACTGAACAATGGTGGCATACTAGTGGAAATGGACTCTGAAGAGGCATCACGCTGGCTCAACTCAGCTAAGAATCGCCTCTCATTCCTTGCCAATCTCGCCCCAGAAGCCAGAATCAAGACAAGGGCATTCCCACTAGTGATCAAGTTCATCCCATTACACTTCGACCCAAAAAGAATGGCAGAGATACGTGACATTGAGGTAACTAACAAAATGTCACCAGGTTCTATCATGTCAGCCCGATGGTTGAAGCCAGCACAACGTCGTGAACATAACCAGACATGTGGCCATACCCTATTCACATTCTACAGTGCAGAAGTGGCAAACAAGATTCTGATGGAAGGTCTGCTCATCTGTCAAAAGCGGGTTTATGCAGAAAAGAGCAAAAAGGAGCCAATTAGATGTCTCAAATGTCATGGATGGAATCACCTATCATACAAGTGTCCGCAAAAACATGACACATGCGGCACATGCGGCGACAGGCACAAGACAGCGTCTTGCTCAAACAAATCTCAACTGCACTGTATCTCTTGCAGTACTGATGACCATGCGAGTTGGGACAGATCATGCCCCACTTTTAGGCGAAAATGCGCTGAGTTGGATGAACGCATAGCAGAAAACACAATGCCATACTTCCCCACCAATGAAGCCTGGACCCACGTCACCCAACCAGCAAAGATTATACTCCCATCTCCTACCCTCCTCGCACCACCCAATGGAAACTGGCAGAGGGTTGAAAAGAACCGAGGGAAACACAAGCAAACGACTCTACACTTTGAACCTATGATACACACCCAGAACGGCCACAACAATCCACCCCCTGCTGATATGCCTGAATCGCAAAACAGCCCTAGCCCTGCAACCAATGCAAATGCCACAAACATAGGCCCCTCCCCTTGCTGGAGTGATATGGAGATTGAACCAAGCCAGCCCTCACCGGGCCGAACACAATGAATCCACAAACCGAGACTACAACTAAGAGACTGAGAATATGGCAACAAAATCTAAACAAATCCAACAAAGCCCAATATGATCTAATCAACTTGTCGATCCACAATGACTGGGACATCATCCTTCTACAAGAACCCTACACAGACAGTCTAGGCAACACGAGAGCAAACCACCACTGGAGAGTTGTATACCCTTCTGATCATTTACATGACACATCCCTCAAGCGATCCATAATCCTCGTCAATGCTAGAATAGACACAAACTCGTGGTCACAAGTTCAATTCAACGGTACAAATGATGTTACAGTTACACAAGTCAAACACCCTCAAGGCAAGATCTCCATCTTCAACATCTACAATGACTGCACACACTCTGATACGATAATGGCGGTGGACAAATTCCTACAAGACAAAAACAACACAGTTATACGCCTTACTTCTGATTCTATGCTATGGTGTGGTGACTTCAACCGTCATCACCCAATGTGGGATGAAGAACGCAATAGCCATCTATTCACAGCGGCAGCAACACGAGAAGCAGAGGATCTAATCTCAATCTTAGCAGATCATGATATGATCATGACTCTCCCAAGAAAGTTACCCACTCTACAATCAATGGCAACGGGCAACTGGACAAGGGTAGATAATGTTTTCTGCACTGATAACCTGACAGAATCCATAATAAGATGTGACACCTGCCCGCGCTTGAGAGGCCCTGGTACAGATCACGTCCCCATCCATACTATAATTGACATCCAAGCTGCACAAAGGCCACCGGCATCCTTCCGAAACTTCCACATGACAAACTGGGCAGAATTTAGGGAACACCTCACAGCAAACCTAGCAGACCAGCCAGCACCAAAGGAGATAAAAAATGAGAGAGAATTCAACTTGGCTGTAAACTCACTAACACAGACGCTACAAGACACTATCAAAGAGGCTGTTCCACTATCCAAACCTATACCACACTATCAAAGAGGCTGTTCCACTATCCAAACCTATACCACACTCTAAACGGTGGTGGAATCCAGACCTATCGCATCTGAAAAAAGAGAAGAACCGATTGAACCATCTCTCTTACCTTTACCGAGCCTGCACTGATCACCCTAGCCACAGTGAGAGACATGACATCTGTACCAAATATGCAGCGGCCATTCAAGCAGCAAAGACCCAACACTGGGAAGAATACCTGGAGGACCTAAATGAAGATCTTCTATGGGGCGCAAACCGCTATATATCGGCACCAGCCAGGGATGGTGGGAAGGCCAGGATCCCTACACTATCAACAAAAGATGACAATGGCACAATAAAATTGGTGGAAACCAATGAAGAAAAGAGCAAGGTACTGGCTCGTGCCTTCTTCCCACCTAAACCCTCCCCTCCTATCGACATCAGCCAACAATCATACCCAGAGAGGGTGCCATATGAGTTTCACCTAGGCCTAGATCAGCTATGACGCCAGGTCTCCAAATTAAGACCGTACAAGGCTCCTGGTCCAGATGGGATCCCCAATGTAGTCCTAAAAGAAGCCATCGACCTCATCGACAAACACCTCCTATATATCTACCAAGCGGCTTTTACACTCCAAATATACAGTGACCGATGGTTAACATGGAACACAGTAGTACTATGCAAACCAGGGAAACCCAACTATGACACTCCAAAGGCATACCGACCCATTGCATTACTCAACACAATAGGAAAATTACTAGCTGCAATAGTTACCGAAGACATGGTATATCTCACAGAAAAGTACAATCTATTACCTGCCAACCACTTCGGGGGTCGCCCTGGAAGAACAACAACGGACTCTATGCACCTGGTTGTAAACAAGATCAAGAACGCATGGAGACAGCACAGGGTCGCAGTAATGTTATTTCTTGACATAGAAGGTGCATTCCCAAATGCAATCACCGACCGCCTCTTACACAATATGCGAAAAAGAAGAGTACCAGAGGAATATGTCACATTTGTAGAACGCATGCTCAAGAACTGATGCACAAAAATCAAATTTGATGACTATGAATCCGACTGGGTAACCATCGACAATGGTATCGGACAGGGGGACCCCCTGTCTATGATCTTATATCTATACTACAATGCTGACTTGCTAGACACCGCAGCATCGAAGAATCAAATAGCAGTAACATTCGTGGATGATGCCAACCTATACGCCGAGGGAAGCACTTATGAGGAAGCTTACAAGAGCATCAGTAACATGCTAACTAAGCGAGGAGGGGCCAGGGACTGGACAACAACACACAACTCCAGATTCGAAAAATCAAAATTTGCCATTCTGTGCTTCTCAAGACGGCGCACTCCCAACCCCCTCTGTCCTGGTAAGACAACACCTGAACCACGGCCAGTCTTCGTATATGAAGGAAGCAACATAAAACCACAACACAGTCATAAGTTTCTGGGAGTACACTTTGACCAAGAGCTTCACTGGGACATACAAGCTGAGAAAGCAATAGCAAAAGCCGCTAAGTGGATACTACTATTTCGCAGATTATCTAAACCTTCCACAGGTGTACATGCAGCTTTCATGCGCCAACTTTACCGGGCAGTGGCAATCCCAAAAATCACATATGCCGCAGACATCTGGTTCACCCCCATACACCAGAAGGAAGGCCAAAAGCGGCAAACAGGATCTGTAGGGGTGGCAAGAAAGCTATCATCCTTACAGCGCATAGCTACCATTGCCATCACCGGAGCAATGAGAACCACAGCTACAGATGTGCTGGAGGTACACGCTGACATACAGCCCATAGACATACTGCTCCACGATGTCTGTCATCGCGCTACACTCAGGCTTGCGTCTCTACCAGCCACACACCCGCTATACAAACCAATCAGAATATGCACACGGCATCTCACTAAACGTCATCCCTCCCCACTTCACTCTCTCTTCCACACCTTCGGAGTAAAACCAGACACAATAGAAACCATAACTCCGGCTCTACAATGCCCCAACGTTCCCAATACCTTCACCATGGAGATAGCAGAAACTCGAGATGAATCAAAAAAAGATGACAAAGAGGATCAAAGTGATGTACGTATATATGCTGACAGCTCCGGTGCAGACAACAAAGCAGGAGCTGCCGCAGTCATGTACAAGAACGGCCAACCCCCATTATCACTCAGATACTGCCTAGGGTCCCTGGACAAGCACACAACGTATGATGCAGAAGGTGTAGGGGTCATTCTAGCACTGGAGTTGCTGCAAAGAGAAAGAGGAGTACGGTCTGCCACAATACGCCTAGACAACCAAGGTGTCATTCAATCGATCGAACATGTCCGATCACGATCTGGCCAAAAAATCCTCAGCATGATACATGAACTGGCCAATCGCATATCTAACCCACTCAGACGCATGCATACAGAGCTAAGGATCACATGGATATCCGGCCATGACGAGGTGGAAGGGAACAAGGCAGCTGATAGCAAGGCAAAGATGGCATCCGAAGGAGACACCAGCAGCACACATCTCCTACCACCCCTGCTAGCAAAAGAGGAACTCCCACATAGCATCTCGGCTGTCCGTCAAGCCTTCAAAACGGAACTGAAAAAACGATGGAAAGACCGCTGGAAGACATCACCTCGCTACGCCCGCACATCAAACATCGACCCCTCCCTTCCATCAAAAAAATATCAAAAAACAATGGGTGACCTCACTAGAGCCCAAGGTAGTCTACTGACGCAACTGAGAACGGGCCACATCCCACTCAACAGACATCTCCACTGCCTGAGGAAGACCCCCTCCCCACTATGCCCATACTGCCTGCATACCAACGAAACAGTACACCACTTCCTATTCGAGTGTCGAGCGCATGAACACGCAAGGATAGAAGTGTCATGCACACTAGGACGCAAATCAAAATCCCTATGTCACCTTCTGAATACCGACAAGGGAATTAGAGCAGTACTACAGTTCACAGCAGACACAGAACGCCTGAAAACTAAATTTGGTGATGTATCTCCTATTCCTCTAACATAGCAATACTTGAAACACCATCAATACAGATTGCAAATGTCAGAATCACACGTGTATATAATAAAACCCATGCCCACATACCGACACACTACATTACGATCACCTAACTCAAAAAAAAAAAAACAATATACCCAACAAACAGCTCGACCATCGGCAGGACTAACGTAGCAGGATGAAGAAGGATCAAATCACCAAGGACCCGACAACCAAGGCGACAGATGACACGCCCCCCACAAAACAGCGAACCTTCTTTTTCTGACCCACGTTACGTTCCCATGTCATGCATGCTCGCTTTGGCGACCGAGCACTTATCAAGACAGATTGCCTCACAATTGAGACTCCTGACAATCGCTC
>QLPG01002774.1:0-10498 GCA_003314385.1 Gomphus sp. MG54
TCGAACACCTCAGCGACCGGATTGATCTATTCCGCGACCTACCCTAAACTCCCAGCGCCCCCGTCTCCGTCCGTAGTCCGTCCGACCCCGATCCCAGTCTTCGGCCCCGTTACGGACCTTCGCACTAGCCCGGAAAACCCCTTCGGAAGTACTAGCTAAGCGCCTGACACGCGGACTTAACAGTTCAACAAGGCTTGTGGCTGAAGGGACATGGTCAACTGGTGTTGAGAGAAGATGGGTTGAAGGTTTTGGGGATTAATGCTGGTGTAGTTGCTTATCCTTTCCTTAAGGTAGATGTCCCATCATCTGGTGAGCAAATCAGGCTTAGTGCCCAAACAACTGGGTCTGAAACGAATGACAAGGTTAAACTGAGAAAGGTATTCCAACCACCTAGCTTGATGTCTAGTCAACAACTTGGTCATGAAAAAGTACTCCAAGTTCTTATGATTGGTGAAGGCTTGGTGGAACCTTCCAAGTATTGATGCCATTTTTGAAAAGCTTTGAAAATTGTGAGCAGTTCTTTATGCTTCTTAACATATATAAGTAGTGGATGTATGTAGAAAGTTCCTCACTCTGAATATCGACTTGGTTTACCTCCTCTCATCTTTCTTCTTTAGTCTAAAGTCCCTTACTTGGACCGACACTCTCAGTACCCTCCTAGGTCTTTCTCCAGTCCAAATTAGTGGCATGCATGGAAGAGCAGGGTGCAATGTACGAGCACGTTGAAGCCAAGCCACCTCAAATGGTTTGCAGGACTTAACCGACTCTTGCACAGGGTGGCATAAGGAATGGAGAACAATAAGGTATGAAGGATCATGTGGAGGTATTTTCCACAGTGATCAAGAATAGAATAAGAAATGTAGGCAAGAATAGAATAATGAAATATGGCTGAGAATAAAATAATGAGGGAGTGGATGAGAATAGAACAATAGAAAATGGCCGAAGATAAAACAATAGGACTGTGACCAAATAATAAATGAATAATAAATGTCCCAAGGGAAAACAGATAAGGGAATGGATGGGGAATGAGAGAATAGTAGAGGATAGGGGGGATGGGATGAGAGGAATGATTCAGATAATGTACCAAATGTACCAGGCCAAGACTGGGTACTAGTAAGGGATGATATGGGTAAGGGTTGGTTGGTTGGTATTGCCAAGTGAACCAGAGCTCGGTATTGTGAACTTGACAGTGTCTAGGCATACAATAGGAATACACACCTCAGTGAATTGGCAGTTCACTGAGGGGCTGCTATCTACTTGTCTGACATATATATGGTCCCAGTTGAACATGGCCAGGACCTCGATACCTTACTACATTCTATGCTTACACATGCTAGTTCCAACACTGGGAAGGAGTACAGTATAGTAGACTTCCTTGATACAGATTTCAGTCACACTCAATTTTAGCTCAAAATTTTGTAGATTGAATTTAAAAAAAATTATATTACAGCTAAGAAGTGTCTTGAGAACATTTTTGCTCTATATTATGGGAGAAAAAAACCTTTTGTGGAGGTATTGTCCACAGTGATCACAAATAGAATAGGAAATGTAGGCGAGAATAGAATAATGAAATATGGCTGAAAATAGAATAATGAGAGAGTGGATAAGAATAGAACAATGGAAAAATAGACAAAGATAAAACAATAGAGCTGTTACCAAATAATAGATGAATAACAATTGTTCCTAGGGGAAACGGGTAAGGGAAGGGATGGGTAATGAGGGAATGGTGATGGATGGAGGGTATGGGACAAGAGTGGTGAACCATATGATGTATCAAATGTACTGAATGTACTGAGCCAGGGTGTCAGGAACCATACGCCGGCAAGCCAACTATTCAATTCAGCCCACTCACCCCAACTCCGCTCTCACTCACTATTCAACATTACACCCTCAGCCCACGGACTATATGCACCTCGTGTATCTGTCTTGGCATCACGTGCTCCTGTCAAATCACTTCACTCATTTACATAACATTCCACATGCTCGCTTTTCCATTCTTGTCAGGGGAACCCCCAATCATGAACCCTGACCAGCACCGACCTGCACGTACTCCACACCCGCCGACCAAAGTCCGTTTGATCCACTCACAGCAGTACCGAGCGTACCATGCACCAAACCATCATCCCTGTTGGCAAGTACCCTTCAGAAGGGTTGACTGTAACCCTTGGCTTCCCTTTCATCATCCGTTCTCAGGGTCAAGGCCCTGGCGGAACTTCCCGGTCAGTATGGAGGGTGATGCCCGGTAGAGTGTGGAGTGCCATAGCGATGGTGCTTATATACAGTAGTCAGTGGGCAAAGGGTTCCCTAGAGTTTTCTCTTTGGATCCCCCTTTGCCAGGTAGGCTAGCCCCCATGTATTAGGTACCATACTAAATCTTTGGATCCCCCTTCGCCAGTGTGCCACCTTAGGGTAGAACACCTGCTTAGGTTGCCCCTACAGTAGAAAACTCTCTCCTTCAAGAACCGGCTGCTCCTTGGTACGACTCTGAATTGAATTTCTTCGGAAGTAGCGACAGCAGCAGCCCCTCCTCATTCACTTATAAAATCTTACTCTCCATGGACTTGCCGTCGGCCCAGGAGTTATTGGACCAACTGGCCAGTATAGAACAGGAGTTACTAAGAGAAAGAAGAGAGAAGCAGGACCTAGAGATGAGGCTGAATGCGCTACAGGTGACCATGACAAATCTAGTGGCAGGCCTCCAGACCCGTGTTCGGCAGCCCACGAAACGAAGGGTAGAACCCACCAAGCCCTCCGAGTTCGATGGTGACCATTCGCATGGGCGTGCCTTCATGCAGTCTTGCACCTTGTACCTCCACATCTGCACCACTGATTTTCCCAATGAGCAGTCTCAGATCCTCTGGGCACTGTCCTTTCTGAAGACAGGAAGAGCAGCAACCTTCTCTGGCCGAGTGTTCACACATGAAGCAAAGACAGGCAGACCGCTCTACACCAACTGGAAGGCCTTTGTGGAAGCCTTTTGGGAACACTTCTACCCCTTGCATGAGGGCACTGAGGCAGCAAACCAATTAGAGTCGCGCCAGTACCACCAAGGCAAGCATTCAGTTGACGAATATATCGACCAATTCGAAGACTTAGTCGGAAAGGCCAAATACATGGATGGACGGTCCATCGTCATGAAGTTTCGATGAGGCCTTGACCCCACTATCCAAAGTCGCATCGCGCTGATGCTAGATGGGAGACCGAAGGATGATGACATCTCGGTGTGGTACACTGCAGCACGAGTGGTGGCCCTCACATGTACAGCAAACGAAGCCTTTCAGGGGCCTCGATTCCCATCACTGCACGCCTCAGCGCCAGAGCCTATCTGAAGGCCCATCGAGCCCGCAACCAAGCAAGCAGTGCCTGCTCCCCCTAGAACATTGTCGGCCCTCATTCCCCTGATGCCACCCCTTGGGCCTGCGCCGATGGACGTTGACGTGACCAGGAAGTGGTATCCTCTGCCACTCACGTGCCGACGATGCGGCAAGACCAGCCACTTCGCCCGAGAATGCCCTCAGGCATATGATGTACGTTTCATGATGGTGGAAGAGCGTGAAGAGATGCTAGAGTACTGGATGGTCTCCACAGACCTTCGAGATACCGACGAGGCTGGGGAGGTGGAAGATGTGGATTCGAGGGATTTTGCCCAAGGCAGCAGGTGAAGGATGTGCCCTCGCTCCCCTTGTTTAATCACTTTGCTGCTCTGTCTATAGACTCTGATATGGAGAATACAACTCTGGATTCAGATGATGATGCCTCAGCCGTAAGCGATACAGACACTCCTAAACCAACTCCACCGAAACCACCATCTCCCCTTCCTAGATTGAAATGTTAGGAATGCCATCACCTGAAACATTACGTAGTGGCTTCCACCCCCTCACCGAATTCCCTGAACCTCAAGGTAGAGATACAGACTACCGACACCGCAGAGGTTAAGGGAGTAACCACCCTACTAGTCAGCAGGGCTATGGGACTGTTCATAGACCAGAAGTTTGCGATCGCCAAAAAATTGAACTTGCACCCGTTAAGTCAACCCACACCAGTGTACAATGTCGACGGTACCCCAAACGAGAGAGGAGCAATCCGACACATTGTCGATGTGATCTTGCGCTACCAAGACCACTCGGAATGGGCTGTGTTTGCTGTGACCAACCTGGGGAAGCACAACATGATCCTTGGCTATCCCTGGCTTCGCAATCACAACCCCGAAGTCAACTGGCGTATGCAAGAAGTCACGCTAAGCCAGTGCTCGGCCCAATGCCACACCTGCTGGGTCAAGCTAGAGAAGGAACGTCGGGAGGAAATGGCAGTTCGGACTCTTCGGACTGGCCCCTTTCCAGGCATGATGACTGACAAGTTGGAAGACTGCGAAGGTATCAACGATGGTGTGCCCTTCCTCAAACCGGGTGATCACCTCTTCGTGACCCTGGCCCCCCTGGACGTTCCAATCACTACCATCGCGGCTGCCACAACTGCTCAGCAATTGGCCTCATGGGCACTCCAGAGTACCCCTCCCAAGGAGAAAGGAATGATCCTGCCCCATCTCCAAGACTTTAATGACCTCTTCGAGAAGGAGTCCTTCAATTCTCTCCCCAAGCAGAGGACGTGGGACCACGCGATCGAATTAGAGCCCAGGGCAAAACTCTCAGCCTGTAAGGTGTACCCTCTCTCTCCGAGCGAACAGCAAGAACTGGACGAGTTCTTATGGGAGAACCTGCACACGGGACGCATCCGCCCCTCGAAATCCCCCATGGAAAGCCCCGTGTTCTTCATCAAGAAAAAGGATGGCTCCCTCCGACTGGTCCAGGATTATTGGGTACTCAATGCGATGATGGTGAAGAACTGGTACCCCCTTCCCATCATCTTGGAGCTCATTGCGCAACTTCGAGGAGCCAAGTACTTTACCAAGTTGGATGTGCGATGGGGGTTTAATAATGTATGGATTAAGGAGGGAGATGAGTGGAAGGTGGCGTTCCACATGAACCAGGGACTATTCGAGCCCCTTGTCATGTTCTTCGGCCTCACTAATAGCCCCGCGACGTTCCAGACCATGATGAACGACATCTTCCAGAACCTTGTAATGGAGGGACACGTGTGTGTGTACCTGGATGACATCCTCATCTTCACCGAGACTCTCGAGGAGCATCGACGAGTCGTTTGGGAGGTTCTTGAACGACTAAGGGCCCACAAACTCTACCTTCGGCCGGAGAAGTGTGAGTTCAAATGGACCAGGATCAAATACTTGGGCCTCATTATATCTCATGGCAAGGTAGAGATGGACCCCATCAAGGTGGAAGGAGTCATAGGTTGGCCGACTCCTTCGAACCGGAAAGAGGTACAGGCCTTCCTGGGCTTCGCCAATTTCTATCGGAGGTTCATCGAGAAATTCTCACACCATGCCAGGCCGTTGTTCAAACTTGTGAAGAAGGATGCCAAGTGGAAGTGGGGAGACAAGGAACAGGCAGCCTTCGAAGGGCTCAAGATGAAGTTCACAATGGCACCCATCCTCGGGTTCGCCGATGACACCTGCCCTTATCGGGTAGAAGTGGACAGCTCTGATGTAGCCATGGGGGTGGTCCTTTCACAGCAGTCGCGCAAGGATGGCAAGTTGCACCTGATCGCCTTTTACTCGAAGAGCCTCTCCCCAGTGGAGAGGAACTACGAGATCCACGATAAGGAGATGCTCGCTATCATCCAGGCATTGGAGGAGTGGAGACACTTCCTAGAGGGCGTTGAACACCGCATCGAGATCTGGACTGACCACAAGAACCTAGAATACTTCCGATCCTCGAAGAAGCTGAACCGGCGACAAGCCCGCTGGTCCCTCTACCTCTCACGTTTCAACTTTGACCTGTGGCACAGACCGGGGGTAGCGATGGGGAAGTCTGACGCGCTTTTGTGCCGGTCAGACCATGGATCGGGCGTGGGCGACAATAGAGACCTAGTCTTGCTCCGACCGGAGCTGTTCACGATAGGGGCCCTAGAAGGAGTGGCACTGGAGGGGGAAGAGCTAGAAATTGCCTGGGAACTGAAGAGGGTGCTGACAGGAGGGACACTAGAGGATGAAGTAGTGGAAGTGGTGAGGAAACTGCGGGAAGCAGGAGGGAGGTCGTTGGTTTCGGACGAATGGGCAGAGGCCGATGGGTTGTTGACCTTCCGAGGGAAAGCATACGTTCCAGATGTGGGAGGCCTCCGGTGATGGATAGTAGCCCATCACCATGACTCGAGGGTTGCCAGGCATCCTGGTTGCTGGAAGACCCTTGAACTTGTCTCCCAAAACTACTGGTGGCCTCTGTCAGGCTCCGGGAATGCTGAGGGGTGGCCAAGTCCTGCAGGCCAGGAATAGTGGCATGGCTTCAACGTGCTCGTGCGTTGCACCCTACTTCCCATGCATGCCACTGATTTGGAACAGAGGGATACCCGGGAGAGTGCCGAGAGTGTCGGCCCAGGTAAAGGACTTGGGACAGGAGAAGGGAGGACAAGAAGGCATAAACCTAGTTGATTTCCAGAATGAAGAACCATCTACATACATTGGCTACTTATATAGGCTAATAAGTGAGATGTGGAACAGAGTGGCACAAGGAATGGAGAACAATAAGGTATGAAGAATCATGTGGAGGTATTGTCCACAATGATCAAGAATAGAACAAGGAATGTGGATGATAATAGAACAATAAAGTATGGCCGAGGACAAAAGAGTGAGTGAGAATAGAACAATGGGAGTGGCCGGAACATAAAACAATAGGGCCACTGCCGAGTGGCAACAAAGAGTGAATGTCCTGAAGGTAAACAGGCGAGGGGAAGGACAGGGAATGAATGAATGACAATGAATAGAGAGGGTGAGATGAGGGAAGTGAACCAAATGATGAACCAAATGTACCAAGCCAAGGCCACACACTGGTGAGGGATGATATGGGTAAGGGTTGGTTGGTCGGTACTGCTGAGTAAATCAGAGCATGGTATCCTGGGCTTTACAGCCTCACATGTCCTGATACATCGGCAAGTACACCAAGACGTGCGACCTGTGCCTACAAACGAAGGTCCAGAGGCAACGACCGGTCGGGGAACTCCACCCGCTCCCAGTCCCCAAGACACGGTGGGATACCATAAGCGTAGACTTCATAGTGGAACTCCCCGACACGCACAGGTACGATGCCGTAATGAATGTGGTAGACTTGATATCAAAATGGGCACACTTCATACCGACCCACACGACAGTGATGGCGGCCAGAGCAGCACGACTCTTCCTACACCACATTTGGAAGTTGCATGGGCTGTCGAGGGTGGTGGTGTCCAACCGAGGAGTGCAGTTCGTCTGCAAGTTCATGCAGGAGCTCTACCGCTTACTAGGCGTTTGCTTGGCAGCCTCTACGGCCTACCACCCGCAGATGGATGGTCAGACCAAACAAGTGAACCAAGAACTGGAACAGTACTTGCACCTCTTCGTTAATGAGAGGCAAGATGACTGGGATGACCTCCTACCCCTAGCCAAATTCCAGTACAATAACCATGTTTACGCCTCAACCTGTGAGTCCCCCTTTTTGCTGGACACGGGTAGACACCCACGGATGGGATTTGAACCACACCAACCCCCATCGCACCTCGAGTCTGTAAACGAGTTCAAGGAGCGGATAGAGGGGGCACTTTCGGAAGCTAAGGTGGCCCTGGTAAAGGCAAAGGACGATATGGCAACTTATTACAACCGTAGGCACTAGCCGACACCGACATTTGTCCCGGGCAACAAGGTGTACCTCGACGCTAGCGACATTTGCACCAATCGACCATCCAAGAAATTAGTGCATAGGCGACTGGGACCCTACCTCATGGAGGAACGAGTAGGGTCTCATGCATACCAACTTTGTCTCCCGAAGACCTGGAGCCATCTTTACCCGGTCTTCCCCATAGTTAAACTCATCCCAGCCCCAGCAGACCCTATCCCAGGTAGGCGACAGCCCCTTCCACCGCAGCCAATTCTGGTCGACGAAGAGGAACACTTCAAAGTCGAGCAAGTACTCGACAGCCGGATGAGAGCAAAACGACTATAATTCCTCATCAAATGGAAAGGTTATGGCTACGAGGAGAACTCATGGGAGAATGAAAGCAACGTCCGGGCCCCCAACCTTATCGCTGACTTCTACTGTCTACACCCGGGTGCCCCACGCCAAATCCACACCTTGGACGTGTCCGCCTTTAGATCCCGCACCCCAGTCCTGCCCGTGGGGATCAATGCATCGGGGACACTGCATTCTAGAGGGGGGTGATGTCAGGGGAACCCCCAATCATGAACCCTGACCAGCGCCAACCCACCCATACTCTACACCCGCCGACCGAAGTCCGTTTGATCCACTCACGGCAGTACCGAGCATACCGTGCACCAAACCATCATCCCTGTTGGCGAGTACCCTTTGTTGGGTGCAATCTAGCATCTCACCCCTGAGAGACCAACCTCAATATATTGTAATATTAAATCGATTTTGGTATCATTCAGTGCGCTTTTAATCTCTATATTTTTCTTAATTTTTCTTGTATTTTTATCCTCATCATTGAGGAAGTTATTTGTATTCTACCATATATGCTACTTACGGGCGCTTGTCCACGCACGACGTGACTAGCGTGGCCGGTTCCCTGGATTTGGAACCGGCAGCCTGGCTCAAACCTTCGATAGGGTCAAGGGCTGGCTGCAAGGTATATGCGGGTGAGACACAACCCGCGCAAAGCCTCCCTCCTCGGTTATTGACTATACTGAGGAGGTGAGTTGTATAGTATTATATACAAAGCCTCAAGGCTAATTCTTCTTTTATTTCTTTTGTAAGATAAATAAATTAGGTATATTTTCCGAATATACACTGAGTTATTGACTATACTGAGGAGATAAATAAATTAGCTGCCTAGAGAATTCTTCAATCCTACTGAACTTGCTCATAATCTCATCAAGGTTATGGGCCCCGCAGACCAAACAGAGAAAGTCCCATTGACTATGGGAAGACTATCTACAGATGGATCAAATTGGTCTCTGTGGAGAGCTCAACTTATGAGTTATTTCGAGTCCAAAAATCTATTAAAACATGTAGAAGGAAAAGCCGACAGACCACCTGATCCTCCCACTTATCCCAAGGCACATGTCCTCACAGATGATGAGGAGGCCAAGTTAGAGAAGGCTGAGGAGAGACTTGAAAAGTGGTTGGCTAGAGAGGGGCTCGTCAAGACTCAAATATTGGCATCCGTGTCAGAGTCACTAGCTTTAATGCTAGAAAAGAAAAAGAATGCAAAAGAGATCTGGGATACTCTGGTAACAGAGATGACGAAGAAACCAAAGATGGTTGTCACCAGCATCCAGAGACAACTCCAGAACATGAAGTGCTCGGAGGATGATGATCTCAGAGAACACCTTGATAGGACTCAAGATCTCTATGCAAGACTCAATGATATGGGAGCTAAGATCTCTGAAGAAGAATTCCTTGATATAATATTATCCTCACTGCCACCTTCCTACGAATCAGTCATATGACCTCTCTTGAAGAAGTTGGAAAGCCATTGGATCCGGACAATATCATCCGGGTACTTAAATCACAATATGATAGGTGCAGGACATTATCCCTCACTCATGAGGATCAAGGATTCGTGGGTTCTGCAGATAAGAAGGCGCATATATGCACCAACTGCAAAAAGCCAGGACACATTGTTGAGATGTGCTGGGCTAAAGGTGGTGGCAGGGAAGGCCAAGGGCCAAGGCAGAAGAAAAGATCCAAATTCAGAAAGATAAAAGGAAAAGGGAAAGGCAAGGCCAAAGCCAACGTAGCTGATGAAGATGAGTCTTCCGGAGGAGACGACGACGGATCTATGGCATTCATCAATTATGATTGCGCCGCCTTCATCAAAGACGGAACTGGCGACACTATTATTTTAGATACAGGAGCTAGTTCTCACATGACGCCTCATAAAAACATGCTTGAGAACTACAGAAGCTTCCCTACACCGCGTACGATTCGAGCAGCCGACCAAGGCAGCTTTGATGCATACGGAAGCGGTCAACTCAAAATAATTACTAGAGTGAGAGGGAAAGCAGTCACATTGACGTTGAAAGATACATTATATGCTCTTAAAATCGCCTTCACCCTTATTTCCATAGGCCGATGCGATGATGCCGGTAACCGGACAGAGTTTGCATCACAAAAATGCACTATAAAGAATTCATCCGGCCATATTTTATTACAGGCACCTAAATTACACGGCCTATATCGTTTGGACAATCAGTCAACTCAACATTCCACTAAGCTATGCTTAACTGCCATCGAGACGCACCGCAGGCTAGGGCACATATCATATAAGACCCTCAAACGCCTGATGGATTGTGGCATGGTTTACGGCCTAGAATTATCACAGGCTAGAGATAAATTTACCTGTGATGCGTGTATTAAAGCTAAAATTACACACAAACTGCTCCCAAAAGAATCAAGTGAGCGCTCAAAGAAAATCGGTGAAAAAATATTTTCCGATG
>QLPG01002777.1:0-17960 GCA_003314385.1 Gomphus sp. MG54
ACCTTTCATGAGCTTTTATTTTCCCTCACAATCTTTTACCCTTAAATCCTATTTCAACAGTTTTGAGTGATAGGAACTGCTTGTGCATATCTTTGCAACAGAAAGTCCCACACTGTTTTTCATGAATCACAATCCTGTTGTAAACTATTGAGCAGAAAATACACATTTTTAACAATTTTTATGAAACTTACAACCTTTATGGCAAGTTTACAAGTGAACATGTTCAAACTACAGTCATGGTATATTATCATGATTTTTCTCCGATTTTATCTGATGGATCTGTGTCACCAAGTGTGCATATATGCCAAATATGCATACAATATCACTATTTCATGCTGATCTTAATGACGTTGAGCCTATACGGCTATCTGTTTCAATATAATATTCAAG
The DNA here is from genome assembly GCA_003314385.1 of Gomphus sp. MG54. NCBI lineage: Eukaryota > Fungi > Basidiomycota > Agaricomycetes > Gomphales > Gomphaceae > Gomphus > Gomphus sp. MG54. The sequence goes on from QLPG01002777.1 coordinate 391, forward strand.
ATGCATCACTATGATTTTTGTGGCATTTTTCCATATTTTTCCAATCATTAATTCAACTTCTATTATGGTTTTCCCCATCCATGCACCGATGGCCCTGCATGACATCACATGCAGTCATGCATTCCAATGGGCTTACAAACAAAGATAGAGTGCTACACTATCTAGTACTGGTTGTTAGATATTGTAATACTTTATCTATCAATACATAATGATGATGGACACTCATGAATATGTGGAAATTAGTTGCAACTTGTCAAAGATGTATTGCCGCCAGTGCTTATGTCAAAAATATTCTCCATCCATTGCTACTTCCCCTATCAACTTCTATTCTACAAGACATGTACCCTGTCATTGCATCTACCTCCCATTTGAATCTCTATCCATCCCGACCACCTCAACACCAGTATTCACCTTTATCTCAATTAGGATGAAGCGAAGCTATCAAGTGCATGTACCAAGCACTGGTAACTTGGCAGTGCCAACCAAATGATCAGTTTAATTCCACACGCAAGTGACCAATCTGTCATGACCACACACTGTGCTCTGACTTACTCGGCAGTACCAACCGACCAACCCTTACTCATACCACACCATGGTGCATGGTTTCGGTTCAGTACACCTGGTTCATTATCCTTTCACCAACCCCCTATTCTTGATCATCCCTACACTCCCCGTTCTTCCCCTTACTCACTTACCCTTGGGACGTTTGCTACTCTTTGCCACTTACCTGCAGCCCTATTGTTTTATTCTCGGCCATTCCTTATTGTTCTATTCTTTCCCACAATCTCACCTGCTTATACTTCATTGTCTTCCCCTTGCATTATTCTATTCTAATTGCTGTGGACAATACCTCCACATGGTTTTTATACCTTATTCTTTTTTCCATGTCTTATGCCACCCCCATTCCACATTCCACCTCTCAGCCTATATAAGTAGTGGATGCATGTACATAGTTCCTCAGTCTGAGTATCAACTAGGTTTACACCTCTCTACTCTCCTCCTTCTGTTCAGAAGTCCTTACTTGGGCCGACACCCTCAACATCCACCTGAGTATCTTTCTGTTACAAGTTGGTGGCACGCACAGGAGGCAGGGTGCAATGCACAAGTATGTTGAAGCCAAGCCACCTCGACTGGCCTGCAGGACTTGGCCAGTTCCAACAGCACCATCAGCAGTACCGAGACCTGACACAATCTGCACATATGATACTTGGTATGTTGGTCTCAGCTTGGCACATTCATCCTCTACGTCTCCCATTCCTATTCCCCATCCACTCTTCTCCACTCATTATACATTAATCTGTCAAGTGCACGTACCAAGTGTCCAGTAACTCAGCAGTCCCGAGCAAGCAGTTAGACCATGCCCACGCACCAGTGTCCAAGCTGCATGCAAGTCACTTGGTATACCGGCCTCAGCTCAGCACATCTACCATCTACCCTACCCCTCATCTACTCTGCTTCATTTACCACCCATTAATCCTACCCCATCCATTCCTTATTCCTCAACCTGCCTCACCTCAGGACATCCTGTCCTTGTTTTATCCTCAGCCATAACCCTATTGTTTTAATGGCGGGCACTCCTTATTGTCCTATCTTTGGCCACATTCCTATTATTCTATTTCCATTGTCCTATCCCTGTCAAGTCCACGTACCGAGACCCATCCGCCGGCAGTGCCGACCGAGCAATTACTCTATATCCACGACCAAGTGCCCGCGTCACCCGCATAACACTTGGTGCGCCGGTCCCGGCTCGGCACATTTGCCATCCACAACTCCTCAGCTTGTTTCACCTTGGGACTCCCCGTCCTTGTATTATCCTCGGACGTGACCCCATTGTTTTATATCCAGCCACTCCTTATTGTCCCATTTCGAGTCACGATCCTATTATATTGTCCTTCATTGTTCTATCCCCGTTTTGCATTCCTTGTTCTAATTTTGTTCGTTGTGGACAACAACCACATGCTCTGCATACCTTGTTGTTCCACATTCCTTATTCCACATGTCGCTTCTTAATCTATATAAGTAGGACATGCATGTACATACTTCCTCATTCTGGGTATCGACTAGGCTTAGGCCCTTCTACCTTCTTCCCTTCTGTTAAGTCCTCGACTCAGGCCGGCATCCTCAGCATCCCCCTGAGTATCTGTCTGTCGCAAATACAGTAGCACGCTGTCAGGAGCCGTACATACTGACAGGCCTCGGGAAAGCCGAAGGGGGTCGGACGGGTAAAGGCCAAGTCCTGCAGGCTAGAAGTAGTGGCATGGCTTCAACGTGCTCGTGCGTTGCGCCCTACTTCCCATGCGTGCCACCGATTTGGGACAGAGGGATACCTGGGAGAGTGCCGAGAATGTCGGCCCAGGTAAAGGACTTGGGACAGGAGAGGGGAGGACAAGAAGGCGTAAACCTAGTTGATTTCCAGAACGAAGAACCATCTACATACATTGGCTACTTATATAGGCTAATAAGTGAGATGTGGAACAGAGTGGCACAAGGAATGGAGAACAATAAGGTATGAAGAATCATGTGGAAGTATTGTCCACAATGATCAAGAATAGAACAAAGGAATGTAGGCAAGAATAGAACAATAAACTATGACCCAGAACAAAAGAGTGAGTGAGAGTAGAACAATGAGAGTGGCAGAACATAAAACAATAGGGAGTGACTGAACATAAAACAATAGTGCCACTGCCAAGTGACAACAAAGAGTGAATGCCCTGAAGGTAAGCAGGCAAGGGGAAGGACGGGGGATAACAGGATGACAAAGGATAGAGGGGATGGGATGAGGAAAGTGAACCGAATGTACCGGACCGAGACCATGTACTGGCAAGGGATGCCTTGTCACTGGTGTGTGGGACTAAAGGCAAGGGTTGTTCGGTCGGTACTACCGAGTGAACCAGAGCTTGGTATCCGGGGCGTGACACACGCACGGCAAGTAGGGCGCAATGCACGAGTACGTTGAAGCCAACGCCACTACTCTTGGCCTGCAGGACTTGGCCATAGTCCGCCCGACCTTTTGACAATACCCTTCGGCAGTACCAAAGTCCGTCAGTATCCAACTCCTGACAATCCCCATTTACATTCCTTCATTCTAATTTTACTCGTTATGGACAATACCCCCACATGCTCTGCATACCTTATTGACCCACATTCCTTATTCCACATGTCGCTTCTTAAACTATATAAGTAGGGCATGGATGTACATACTTCCTCATTCTGGGTTACTTTCAGCCTGCAGGACTTGGCCACTCCCTGTCCACATCTTCGGCACTTCTGAAGCTTGACATAATCCCCTCCTCATTTATTCCTTAATTCTCTGCCCATTTTACTTTGGGAAATTTTCATTGTTTTATCTTTGACCATGACCATATTGTTTTATATTCGGTCACTCTCTATTATTCTATTCTTGACCATATTTCTATTATCTTATCTTAATAGTTCTATTCTCATTCACATTCCTTATTCTATTCTTAATCAATGTGCACAATACCTCCACATGATTCTTCATACCTTATTGGTCTCCATTCCTTATGCCACCCTGTTCCACATCTTGCTTCTTAACCTATATAAGTAGCAGATGTATGTAGAGAGTTCTTCACTCTGAATATCAACTTGGTTTACCTCCTCTCATTTTCCCTTCTTTTGTCTAAAATCCCTTACTTGGGCCAACACTCTTGGAACTCTCCCAGGTTTTTCTTCAGTCCAGATTAGTGGCATACACAGAAGAGCAGGACACAATGCATGAGTGCAAGTTTTTCAATGTGTACGTTCCTTTTGTCAAGCCCCCGATACCAAGCCCCAGTTCACTCGGTAGTACCGACCGAACAACCCTTGCCTTTTAGTTCCACACACCAGTGACAAGTCATCCCTCGCCAGTACATGGTCTTGGTCCGGTACATTTGGCTCATCATTTGGTTCAATTTCCTCATCCTGTCCCCTCTATCCTTTGTCATTCCTTCATTCCCCTTCTTTCCCTGTCCTTCCCCTTGCCTGTTTACCCTCAGGACATTCACTCTTTATTGTCACTCAGCAGTGGCCCTATTGTTTTATATTTTGGCCACTCCCATTGTTCTATTCTCACTCACTCTTTTGTCCTCATCCATACTTTATTGTTCTATTATCATCCACATTCCTTGTTCTATTCTTGATCATTGTGGACAATACCTCCACATAATTCTTCATACCTTATTGTTCTCCATTCCTTGTGCCACTCTGTTCCACATCTCACTTATTAGCCTATATAAGTAGCCAATGTATGTAGATGGTTCTTCATTCTGGAAATCAACTAGGTTTATGCCCTCTTGTCCTCCCTCCTCCTGTCCCAAGTCCTTTACCTGGGCTGACACTCTCGGCACTCTCCCGGGTATCCCTCTGTCCCAAATCGGTGGCACGCATGAGAAGTAGGGCACAACGCACGAGCATGTTGAAGCCATGCCACTATTCCCGACCTGCAGGACTTGGCCACTCCTCGGCATTCCCGGAGCCTGACACCTTTGATACTTGGTCTAGGATTGCATAACTTGACCCCATCATAGTCCAGAGCTGTTGACACCATTTCCACTCGTCAATGATTCAGCCAAGTTCATAAGAAATCATGTTCAGCCACTGGAGGCTCAAGTGAAGGCTGCCATCCCCTCAATCAACAATGCTCCCTATATAGTGATGTGGTGGCTGACCACATTCTTTGGGTAAGTGATCTTGTTTTAATGGAAGCAAGTTCTGATAGTTTGCATTAGAAATTATTCCCAAGTTACTATATGTCCGAGTAAACAGGTGAGTTGCTGGTAGCCCTATCCTGCCTCCTGGGAAGCCCAGGTGCCTGCCTCTGTGTGTATGTCATCTATACCTAAGCCAGATGTGTACCTAGGTGCACCTGAGGTAGGATGCTATTTGCATTGGGGTTGCTGGTAGCCCCATCCTGCCTCCTGAGAAGTCCAGGTATACTTGCCTCTGTGTGTATGTCATCCATACCTAAGGCAGATGTGTACCTGGGTGCACCTGAGGTAGGATGCTGTTTGCATTGGGATTGCTGGTAGCTCTGTCCTGCCTCCTAGGAAGCCCAGGTGCATTTGCCTCTATGTGTATGTCATCTATACCTAAGGCAGATGTGTACCTGGGTGCACCTGAGGTAGGATCCTGTTTGTATTAGGATTGCTGGTAGCCCCATCCTGCCTCCTAGGAAGCCCTGATGTGGAGAATGTAATAGATGCTCTCAAATAGTGGTATGAGAGGAGGTCTACTTTTCCCTGTCTATCACACATGGCCCAAGATTACCTGTCTATTCCTGGTAAGTAACTTTTTATTAAATTATTTGTTATATTCTTTCAATTCTAATAAAAATTTAAAGCTACAACTCTTGCTGTTGAATGTGTATTCAGCCAAGGCCTTCTTGTTTTGCCCTATATTCGGAACCGACTTTCAGCTCAGACAACTCAAGCCTTTACATGTATCGGATCTTGGAGCATACTTGGTTTGGTAAAGGATGCTGATATCAAGGCTGCATTGCGAGATGAGGTCACTGATTCTGAGAAGGAGCATACTATGGGTTGGGATTCTATTATAGGTAATATTTTATAAATCCTGAATTTTTATAATAAGAAAATATATTAAATTTCAGTATTGGGTCAATTTATACCCATTGTGGGTTGCAGGTAAGACCAATACCTGCAGGTAAAAGCAATACCCATTGAACCTGTGGGTACCTATACCCGTACCTGTCAAGCGTCGGATACTGACGGACTTCGGTACTGCCGATGGGTGTTGTCGAAAGGTCGGACGGACTATGGCCAAGTCCTGCAGGCCAAGAGTAGTGGTGTTGGCTTCAACGTACTCGTGCATTGCGCCCTACTTGCCGTGCGTGCCACTGTATTTGCGACAGACAGGTACTCGGGGGGATGCTGAGGATGCTGGCCTGAGTCGAGGACTTAACAGAGGAGAAGAAGGTAGAAGGGCCTAAGCCTAGTTGATACCCAGAATGAAGAAGTATGTACATGCATGTCCTACTTATATAGGTTAAGAAGTGACATGAGGAATAAGGAATGTGGGACAACAAGGTATGCAGAGCATGTGGTCATTGTCCACAACAAACAAAATTAGAACAAGGAATGCAAAACGGGGACAGAACAATAAAAGACGGGACAATAGGGTCGTGACTCAAGATGGGACAATAGGGAGTGGCCGAGTATAAAACAATGGGGTCTTGTCCAAGGATAACACAAGGACAGGAAGTCCCGAGGTGAAACGAACCGAGGAGTGCGGATGGCGAATGTGCCAAGCCGGGACCGGTGCACCAAGTGTTATGCAGGCAATGCGGGCACTTGGTTGTAGATATAGGATGATTGCTCAGTCGGCACTGCCGGCGGATGGGTCTCGGTATGTGGACTTGACAGTACCCATGATAACCTACTACCCATTGCTAAGGGTACAGGTATTCTTGGGTATGGGTATGGGTAGGCACAAAATATCTGGGGGTTACCCATGCCAATCACTAACAGTATCCCCCCTCTAGCAGCTGAACCCATAGAGGCGGTAGGCAGAGTTTTAAATAGAGTTCCAGGCACCAGTGTGACATCATGGGTTGTTTGGGGAAGTTCCTAGGCTTCCCATCAGTCAACTGTATCCATACTCCTATCAAAAGATCAACAAATTGAGAAAATGGGCACCATAACTAATGATGAAAAGGAGCAACTCAAGCAAAATCGGCTCAAACAACAGCATTAGTGGGAGCAAATGGCAGAATGGGCAGTGAAAGAGGCTGCCAAGGCCTAAAAGAAGGCAGATAAGGAAGCTGCCAAAGAGGTGAGAATGGAGGTAGAGAAGGCGGAAAAGGTCACTAAGAAAGTGGCCAAGACACTAGCTAGAGCTGCAGAATAGTCAGGGAAGCCACTAAGGCAGCCAAGATGAAACGGGCATATTTGGCCCAGTGGACAGGAACTCAGGCTCCTGAAAAGAAGGTTGACCCAGAGGCTCTCCAGAGTATGGAGGAGTGGAGCAAGACACTTGAAAATGAGAGTGTCAATACTGTCGGGTATCCCAAAGATCTGGGAGTGCCGAAGAGAATGACATGTAAGAGGGGTATGAAAACAGAAGTGGGGCCAAGTAGGAGAGGTAGGCTGAAGGAGGCCAAGGTGCATGAAGGTTTCTTTTTATTTTATTTTTGATTGATTTTTATTCTTAGCCCAAAAGGAAGCTAACCTAGGAGTGGTCACCCTCCCTTCATGCTCCTTGCAATCATTACAAGGAAGGTGGGGAGGCTTGCTCAATGAGGAATGTAGGGGCAGCTTGCAGATGCTGCAATGTGCACCAGGTAAAATGCAGCCTGGCAGCACCTTGGCAGGGCAGGGTGAGGAGTTGGGAAGAGGTCGAGTCGGAGAGGGAGAGTGAGGAGGAGCAGAGTGAGCAGGAGGAGATGGAGATGGAAGAGCAACTGATGAAGAGGCCAAGGAGGGCCATTACAATGCGACCAAATGAGCAGCTGGCAGCTATGCAGCCAAGCAGATGGGAAATGATCGTGGAAGTTCCATCACCTGAGGGGTTGGGATCTCAGCAGCTAAGATCTGGGAAGACCTGCTCCAAGAGCATTCCTGGGAGAATCAACTACTCCTGCACTTGGTGGAAGGGGTGAGGTTAATAAGTCATGCCATGATGCTGTTGGGTGAGGACTGGTGAGGGAATTTGGGAGTACCTGTGGGAGGATCGGAAGAATTGGGGGGTTCTGAGGGTCTGGAAGGACCAGTTGAAGGATGATGAGAGTGATGGGGACAAGGGGGAGGATAAGGAAAGGGATGAGGAAATGGTAATAGATGAGACTTTGAAGGATGACTGAGAATATAATTTTATTTATTTTTGACTGAAAAAAATAAGAAAAGAAATAGAGGCATATGAGGAGAAAGGAACAAGTGAACATGCTGGAGTTTTTGGCAGATCCGGTCATGATAAATGAGAGGTTGATGGTGGATTGAGAGGGATGTATTTGGGAGTGGGTGTGATCATTAGGGAATAGCACGGGTTCGGCCAACCCGCACGGGTCACCGGGTCAGGTGCCCTTGGGTTTGGGTACGGGTCAAGCCAAGGGCACCCGTGACCCGGCCCAACCCGGCGCGTCAACCATGTATGCATGCATGCACATGCGCATGACACCAAACCGGAGACTTGCTCCTGTCGTACGTGTGCGCGTACGACACGCACGCACATGCAACACACACGCTTATGCACCACACACGTATGACACGCACGCGCTGACACCAATGAGCTGTATGTGCACGTGTACAACACGTTCGTGTTGGCGCGTGCACGTACAGCGCATTCGCGCGTGCGCATACAACGCATGCGCGTACAGCGCATTCGCGCATGCGCATACAACGCGTCCATGTCGGCGCGTACGCGTACAGTGTGTTCGAGTCGGCGCGTACGCGTACAGCGCGTTCGAGTCGGCACGTGCGCATATAGCACGTTCGAGTCGGCGCATACACGTACAGCGCATTCGAGTCGGCACATACGCATACAGCGCATTCGAGTCGGCACGTACGCGTACTACGCGTTCGTGTTGGCGCGTGCATGTACAGCACGTTCGTGTCAGCATGAACACGACATACAACACGAACGCACCGCAGGCGTGCGGGTGCGGCGTGCACCCGACACCCATCGACCCGTGGGAAAAAACCCATGGGTTGACGGGTTTGGGTTTGCCATGGGTCAGGTGCGGGTCACCCACATTTGACCCATGGGTGACCCATGCCATTCCCTAGTGATCATTAGGTCGGGATGATCTAGGAGCAGGATGGGTCGGAATTAAGGTTGGGATGGGATTGGGAAGTGGTAAATGGAAGGGGGTTTTCAGGAGAGGGATATCTTCAGGAGGGGAGATTGTGTAGTTTGAAGTATATCTACCTAGTTGCCACCCCCCTTTTAGGTAGACTTCCCATCATCTATCAAGAGTGCTAGCTTCTAGCCAAGAAGAATGGAAAAGAGTAGTGAGAGCATATGATGTGAATATACAGAACAGATGAAGAGAAAACGGATGGGGATGGACAGAAGAGACTTTGGCCAAATATGCCAAATGGTACTGCTAACAGATAGGTCCCAGCTAAAAAGCTTGTCAGCCATTCTGGTATACAAGCATGCACAAAACAGTTGCATTGACTAGGGCTATTGACAGAGCTTCCAGTGATGGAACAGGATCCTGGGTGAGGCTTTTGGAGCAGTGGCAAGTGCTGATTAGACCGAGGCCACAGAGATGTACCTAGGCGTTAGTGGCATAATGGAATGTAATACTGCCCAATACCCTGTTAATCAACGGATTATAGTGGGTGAGCAAGTTGTGACCAAATATTGCCAACCAATAGATCTAGTGATATGACAGACAGATAGGTGGACTGAGATTGTCCTGCCCAAAGATCTAGTTGACATGTCTATATATTCAGTGATAACCAATTTAGCAGTACTAGATCAAGAATTCTAAAGGAGAATAAAATAAAGAGGTAACTATGAATGGATGCTGATACAATCAAGCATGCAAAGTGGGTTGCCAAAAAAATTTCGGCACCCAGTCAGATGATCAAAGGAATTAAACAGAAAATAAGGAGACATAGGAGCATTGATTTAAACCTCACTACTAGCATCTGCTGAGTCAACACAACTCTCAGTGCGCTTAGATACTAACAGATGGCAGACTACTCTTCGGTTGCTGTTGCTGAGTCCTCAGCATTGACATCCAAGGCATCAGCTACCTGGGAGATGGAGTCGGGAGTAGTGGTCAAGTGGGCTTTGGTTGCCTTGGGGCATTCAGTGTCCTTGTGATTACTGGTAGCATAGAGGACACACAGGTTGTTATCCATGCATCTTTGTCGTTCTGTCAGGAGAAGCTTGCCATCCTTGCTGAGGGTCTTAGTATACTTGGGTGGATTGGGGTAAGGTGTTTCCCCATCCTTATTCTTAGATGTGTCCTTGCTGCTATTATCATTGCTGTTATGTTGCTGGCAGTTGTCTGAGGTGGATCTGTTGCCAGGCTTGTCCGATTTCATATCTTTCTTTGGCACATTACTGCCCTCTGTAGACTGCTCAGCCTTTTATTCCCAATATCTCATGTCGATCCTTCAAATGCAATTTCAAAATTCGTCAAGCATATGGGGTTTGTCAAAATGGATGAGGCCATCCTTGATGTGTTTCTGTAGTGCCATGTAGCCTTGCAGAGGAGAGCATTGTCATTGTAATTGACAAAAGCCTATCAAATTCTACAAAAAACCTAGTGGCTTTGTGGTTGTCCTGCATAGTTAGCTTTTCGAGAGCCATTTTGGCATCAGCTCTTTCATCCCAAGAGTCAAAATTGATCTGTAACTCATCAATAAAAGGCTCCAAATTGCTGGTCCAGCAGGGTTCTGTATTGGGGTTACCCATCAGGTAAGGCTCAAAACATTCCAGAGCCATTCCTTTCAGGTAGGAGACTATATAAATGATTTTTTGCCTATCATCAGGAAAAGAGTTAGGCCAGGTACAGAAGTTCATTCTGCAGAGGAAGATAAAACCCTTTAGCTTCTTTGGGTCGGTCCCATCAAAGAGTTCTGGTTCTCAAATCCTGGCAGCTTGACCATCCTGTTGGTAATTCCAGGTGGTTCTGCTCAGTTCGAGAATGGCATTTAAAAGGTCATTATTGTTGGCCAGGTTTATGGGGGGCCTGGCTCTAGGAGGTGGTCCAGCTTATAGAGCCTGCCTGGCTCAGGGAGCTTGCCTGGCTTACAGCAGTTCAGCTGCAGGCTGAGGTGGTGTGGCCGTGGGTTGCAGAGGTGTGGCTATGGGTTGATGGGGTGCAACCATAGGTTAAGGGGGCATGGCTACCGGAGTGCAAGGAGGTTCAGGCATGTTTGCCTGTCGATTTTGCTGAGGCTGTTCCTCAGTTTTGGCATCTGCATCATAGTGTACTGAACTGAGTTTGTCCTCTGCTGGATAGGGTTCTTGATCGTCATTGTCATAGTCTGCATATTCAATGTCACTATCAACTACCTCTTTGATGCATGGTTCTTGCTCAAAGGGGGAGGCGAGGCACCGCAGTTCGACTGCTGGCAAGGTATAACCAATGAGAAGGGACAGGGTGCAGGAAGCCTCACACTCCCTTTGTTGATTTACTGTAGGGGTCTGTCAAGAATTGGGTACTGGCAGACTTTGGTACTGCCGAGGGGTGTTGGTGAAAGGTTGGGCGGACTATGGCCAAGTCCTGCAGGCCAAGAGTAGTGGCATTGGCTTCAACGTGCTCGTGTATTGCACCCTACTTGCTGTGCGTGCCACTGTATTTGCAACAGACAGATACTTAGGGGGATGCTGATGATGCCGGCCCAAGTCGAGGACTTAACAGAAGGGAAGAAGGTAGAAGGGCCTAAGCCTTGTCGATACCCAGAATGAGGAAATATGTACATGCATGTCCTACTTATATAGGTTAAGAAGCGACATGTGGAATAAGGAATGTGAAACAATAAGGTATGCAGAGCATGTGGTTATTGTCCACAGCGAGTAAAATTAGAATAAGGAATGCAAGATGGGGATAAAACAATAAAGGACAGAATAATAGGATGTGCCCAAGGATAGGACAATAGGAAATGCCTGATTATAAAACAAGGGCTGTAACCGAGGATAACACAAGGGCAGGAAGTCCCAAGGTGAGGCAGACTGAGGGGCAAGGAGGAGGTGTGGGATGGGAATGAGGAATGTGACCGATATGTGAGTCTAACTGAGAACAACTCATGGAGTGGCTCATACTTGGTTACTAACAGAGTATTTTAGTTGGTACTGCTGAGTTACCGGGTCCTCAGTACGTGTACTTGACAGGGTGAGCCGATTGTCTTCCATGCAGGCTGTTGATCTAGTACATAGGGGTATAATCATAAGAACTGATGTGGCATGGAAAGCAGTGTCACTCTGAATATACTGTTATGATTCGGTAATGCCGATGAGTTGGTCAAGTCCTGCAGACCATTTGAGGTGGCTTGGCTTCAACATGCTTGTGTGTTGCACCCTGCTGTCCCGTGCATGCCACTGATTTGGACAGAAGGGAGACCCAGGAAAATGCCAAGAGTGTCAGCCTGAGTGAAGGACTTTAGACAGGAGAAGGGCACACAAGAGGATGCAAACCAAGTTGATATTCAGAGTGAGGAACTATCTACATACATCCGCTACTTATATAGGTTAAGAAGCAAGATGTAGAACAGGGTAGCATAAGGAATGGATAACAATAAGGTATGAAGGATCACATGGAGGTATTGTCCACAGTGATCAAGAATAGAATAAGAAATGTAGGAAGAATAGAATAATGAAAGATGGCTGAGAATAAGATAATGAGAGAGTGGATGAGAATAGAATAATGGAAAATGGCCAAAGATAAAACAATAGGGCCATGACCAAATAATAAAGGAATAATAAGTGTCCCAAGAAAAACGGGTAAGGGAACGGACAGGGAATGAGAGAATAGTAGAGGATAGAGGGGATGGGATGAGAGGAGTAGTCCAGATAATGTACCAGATGTTCCAAGCCAAGGCTGCGTGATAGTGAGGGATGATATGGGTGAGGGTCAGTCAGTCGGTATTGCCGAGTGAATTGGGACTTGGTATCGTGGACTTGACAGATTGTCTAATCCCACATACTATTCATATCTCTCATTAATGTCTTCCAAGACAAGACATTATACATACAGAGCTCTATGGAGTAGTATTGGCAATCTGATAACTTACTAGGGTTCTGAACTCAACTTATATAGACACACATGTCTTCACTCAAGGAGTCAACCTGAAAGGTTACCCATGTGGACTAAATGGTGTAGTGGTTAACACCATAGCTATATATGCTATATTATGCTACTGGGTTCAAACCCCGGTCTGGTCATTCTTTTCACCTCAACAAGCTTGACTATACTAAAGACCAGGTGGAGGTGGGACAGGGATTGTGGGATCTAGAGTCTATATGAATGTCTGCCTACTCTCCTCTGGACAAGGAACAGCCTGAGATATCGGTGGCTTAGTTTCTGTGATGGCCAAGTCATTTGGATGTCTGATGCATCTAGGAAGACTGAGTCTCCCACCTGGTACTTGAGTGCTGGCATTCATTTGCATTGTACATTCTAATACACTACCTCAATGTAATGCTTGTGTCCTTACATGATTCTTAGTCCCAGATGATGTCATTCAACCAGTATTCTAGGGAGCACCTTGGTGAGTATATCGGCGGTCATTTCTCCTGTTGGTATATAATGCACCTCCACTTCCTTGTTCCTGACTACTTGGCATATCCAATGGAGGCTGATGTTGTTGTGCTTCATCTGACCATAGTGCTTGGGATTTTTTATGGAAGCCAGTGCAGATTGATTGTCCATCATTATTGGTGAATGGTTGTCAATGTCAAAATGTAGTTCCTTCAAAAGTGTTTTCATCCAGTAAAGTAAACCTCCTTCCCAGCTGCAACAGATGCAATGTATTCAGCTTTGGTAGATGAAAGGGCATTTGTCGCTTGCTTCTTGCTTGACCAACTGATTGCTTCTGTTCCCATCTTGATTACATATCTGCTGGTGGAGCGTTGAGTGTTGATACATCCAGCATGGTCAGAGTCACTGTAGGTGATGAAGGGGTGAAGAAAAGATGTAGAGTCACTTGCATGGTAAGTGAGCTTGAGGTCTATAGTCCCGTTAAGGTACCTGAACACATGTTTCACAGCCTGCCAATGTCCTCAACCAGGGTTATTGTTGAACTGTGCAAGTTTGGCAACAGAGTATGCAATGTTGGGCTGGGTATCAATAGCAAGGTATATGAGAGCACCAATGGCATTCATGTAAGGTACTTTTGCCATTTCTTCTGTTTTGCACTTGGTAGTTGGGCATAATACTTTACTAAGTTGGATTCCTAGATCCATTGGTGTGGAGACCATATTGCACTTAGTAAGCTTGAACTGGTTAAGCATATTTATGATGTATTATCATTGAGATAATTTGAGTGTGTGGTTTGCCTGATCATAGTCAATCTTGATGCTGAGGAGATATGAGGTCGGTCCAAGGTCTTTTATTTTGAAGAACTTCCATAGGTTGTCCTTGATAAGAGTGATCTTATAGCAGTTGTGTAACACAACCGTTATATCATTGATGAAAACCAGGAGTATGACATGTATGTCATCCATGATCCAGACATAGATGCTTGGGTCAGATTTGATTTAGGTAAATACCATCTTCTTAAGTGTCTTGCTTAGCTTATGGTACCATAGGCATCTGCTCTGTTTGACTCCATAGATCCCTTTCATGAGTCAGCAAACCCATTGTTTACCCTTTTTACCATGCTTCTGGAAGCCTTCAGGTTGTCGCATATAGACATTGTATTCTTTTTCAAGCTCTCCATTGAGGTAGGCATTTGAAATATCAAGAGATTCAATGAACTCTCCAGCAAGTGCTACTTGTGCCAAGATTGCATGAAGGGCTCCAAGTCGAGCAGTTGGTGTGAAGACTTGATCATAATCAATTCCTGGACATTGGTTATTGCCCTGAGTGACAAGTCTATCCTTGTAGTGATTAATCATCCCCATTTGATAATAAAGACCCATCTGGATCCAATTGTTTGCTGTCCTTCAGGTAGTTCAACTAGCTCCCAAGTACCATTTGCCAGGAGTGTATTGATCTCACTCTGAGTGGTGTCCATCCACTTTTCACACTCTGGTCCTGCCATGGCCTCTTTCCATCCACTGAGTGTATCTTCTGGGTGCATTGCAGCTCCAAATGCTTGCTGAGTGGATAGGTCAAACACGATCTCAAAAGCATCAAGGAGGGGGATAAACTCATCCATCATTCCATAGATGTAATTGACTGACTCAATCATGTGAGTGGCAGAAAATGATTCTTCATCTTTATCAGAGTCACTTATGATGGTGTCATCTGTGATTGCTGATTGGCTATTATCCTTTACACCCCCTTGATCTGGCATTTGAGTGGATCACCCCCTCTAGGTGCATCTTCTCTTACTTCATCTTGGAGCTGTTCCTCATTTATATTGTCAATGTGTTCTCTGCAAGCGACTGGGCATGTCATGCATCAAGTTGATCCTATTAGCTTACCATTGTCTAGTACCCTTGACTTTTGGATTGGGTGAGATCCTTGCACAACCAGGGGTTCGGCCAGTGCATGATGTATTGGTTGAAGCTAGAGATCCAGAAGAGGGAGTCAAGGTTGAATCATTGGATTTCAAGGATGTGGGTCAGGTACTGGTAGAGGTGGTGGCCCTTGTTCATCATTTTCTGATAGGTTACTATCTTCATTTGGCTAGATGGCATGTAGAGGAATGGTGTTGGTGTTTGCATTTGTGCTGGGGAACAATGATTCGTCAAATATTACATCCCTTGGTACTGATACCTTGTGTGTCACAGGGTTGTATACTTTCCAACCTTTGAATCCATTTTCGAAACTGATGAATATACATTTTTTAGAGTGAGGTCCTAGTGATTCACACTCCCTTTATTGAATGTAAATGCATGCTTGGCATCCAAGAGTTTGATACATGGTAAGGTCAGCCTTCTGTCCTTTCCAGACTTCATAGGGTATCATGTTGGAGAGTGCTGATGATGGTATGACATTAAGAATGTCCATGAGGTAAAGGACAGCTTGTCCTCAGAATCCTACTGGAAGTTTTGCTTGGTTTAGCATGCTGACTATGCCTTCAGGAAGAGTTTGATTGAGGCATTTGACAACCCCATTTTGCTGAGGTGTTGATTTAGTTGTGTGCTGGCAAGAGATCCCCTTATCCCTACAGTATTTGTTAAAGTCAGTGCTGATGTATTTACCACCCTTATCGTCTCAAAGCTGTTTGACTTTTCTTCCGAGTTTCAGTTCAACTTCAGCAATATATTCCTTGAAATATGCAAAAGAATCACTCTTCCTCTTTAGGAGATATACTTGTTTGAAATGACTGTTGTCATCAACGAGCATCATCCAATAGCAGTATCCATAAGGAGTTCTCAGCAGAGGTCCATGAAGATCCATGTGTATCTGACCAAGCAGTTTGCTAGAGTGGTTTGAAGAGAGATAGGGAAATGGATCAATGGATTGCAATGATGTTTCCCTGAAATACAGTGCTCACATAGATCATGTAGCTCACTGTTGGGATCGACAATGATACCTTGGGCAAGGTCCTCTGTTATGAGTCTCTCAAGTCAATCTTTTCTGTTGTGGCCAAGGTGTTGATAGAGGAGAGAGTGAGTAGTGCATACCAGGAAGGTATGCTCATAGTGTTGGAGGGTTGTCCCATCAAGTGTACCAATATTCCAATGTATGGAGCCATTGAATAGTGGAGTTTTGTTCTTGAGAAAAGATATGCACTCTCCTTCAATGATGATTTTGAGTTTATGTTGTCGCACAGTAGAGAGCACAGAGAATAAATTGTTTTCAAGCTCAGGGACTGTCAAGCGTCGGTTACTGACAGACTTCGGTACTGCCGAGGGGTGTTGTCAAAAGGTTGGGTGGACTATGGCCAAGTCCTGCAGGCCAAGAGTAGTGGCATTGGCTTCAACATACTGGTGTATTGCGCCCTACTTGCCGTGTGTGCCACTGTATTTGCAATGGACAGATACTCGGGGGGATGCTGAGGATGCCGGCCCGAGTCGAGGACTTAACAGGAGAGAAGAAGGTAGAAGGGCCTAAGCCTAGTCGATACCCAGAATGAGGAAGTATGTACATGCATGTCCTACCTATATAGGTTAAGAAGCAACATGTGGAATAAGGAATGTGGAACAATAAAGTATGCAGAGCATGTGGTTATTGTCCACAGCAAGTAAAATTAGAATAAGGAATGTAAGACGGGGATAAAACAATAAAGGACAGAATAATAGGATGTGCCCTAGGATAGGACAATAGGAAATGCCTGACTATAAAACAAGGCTGTAGCCGAGGATAACACAAGGGCAGGAAGTCCCAAGGTGAGGCGGACTGAGGAGTGAGGAGTAGGCGTGGGGTGGGAATGAGAAATGTGACCGATATGTGCGTCTGGCCGAGAACAACTCATTAGATGGTTCGTACTCGGTTACTAATGGAGTATTTTAGTTGGTACCGCTGAGTTACCAGATCCTCGGTACGTGTACTTGACAGTATCCCCCCCTTAGTGGCTGAACCCATGAAGCCGATAATTGGAGATTGAATATATGGTTCAGAACGCCTAAATGTGATGTCACGCAAAGGTTCGAATCTGGTGCCCTTTGCTTCTTTCCATCATCTCTGAAATGCATAACAGCAGCGCATCAGAATTGCCAGAAATAGAATACACGTCCGATGTACATGAGTTGGAGGAGACGGGTCGGGTCAATGGCACCTCGGTACTGACTACTGTGAGGGAGGTAGTCAAAGGAGAAATAGTGGGTCCTGGAGAACAGCAGGTGGATGCTGAAATTCAGGTAACCATCGAACAGCAGGTGGACCGAGAGTCCAAAGCCAGACAGGCCGAAATGGTCAGGCAGGCAGATGCACAGGTGTCTGAAGAACGTGTGGAGAATAACCTCTTTGAGGATTTTGGAGCACCCATGGTCCAGGATAGGGGGGTTACGGAAGTATCGGGGATCCCAGAGGTTACTCC
>QLPG01002781.1:0-20213 GCA_003314385.1 Gomphus sp. MG54
ACGTACCCGCACGCGCCGCCACAAACGCGACGAATGCGCCGAGTCAATGTCTATCAGCCCTAAGTCTATAAGATTATTGTCGTGAGCTGCAGTTTATAGGACAGCAGCCAATTCTTGACATGTTGACACTGCATAACTACATTTATTGTAAATTTATGTAGGGAAATAATATACAAAGTTATTTGAATTAATATTAGGCAATGATTATACAACCTTGGCTTTTGAGAACAAATATATCTAATGTCAACATTTATATTTCATGATTTCAACCTTTTTTCAAGCTTGAGAGTTGACCTTGAAAAAAGCAGAATCCAACCCCTGACCAGGGTTCCAGATTAGGCTAAACTCCGGAATTTTAATCAAGGTTATTTTCAGCTCCGGCCTGAACGGTGGTGTAGATCTGGTCGGCAATTCACCTCACTCAGGTAGATAAACTCGTACTGGTAAATAAGAACACAAAAATAAGATTTTGATGGCTATTGTATCCTGACGTACCAATTTATGGTCCGAACACTTTTGTTTTTAACAAGTACTCTAGGAATTTATTTGATATGACGCCAAGAATTTGAGGACATCATCTTATACATTTATTTGATATGACGCCAAGAATTTGATGACATCATCGTATATATTTATTGGTATGACGCAAAGAATTTGATGACATCATCTTATACAATCACGATCTCTGAATTAATTTTACATTACCCAGTTGAGAAAGAGAACGTCCAGAAACGGACGGATGTTACACAGAAATCGTGTCCCGAGGGGTGGAAATAATGCATGGACTTAAGGCAAGGCAACTCGTCTATCCTATAGCAGGTATTAATCGGAGTACCCGAGCTTAGTAAGGATCAGGAACCAGGGGCAAATTCGCAGTTGAATATATCTGAGTCCATCATCAGCCCTGATGCACTTTGACGTCTATGTAAGGCTACTTGATTATCCGTGCTATCAACCGCGTAGATGAGGGACCGTCGCACGTGACATGGAACAACGGTCGAATCAGGGAATGGCAGGCATCAAAGTAAGATCATCCACAGCCCACAGCGCCATGGGAGAATTTTAGTGCTTATTACTGATGGTTGACTCAGACAACTTTGAGCCGAGCTCGCCAATACTTCAGCTCTGGACCCTGAGGCGGCATATATAAGCAGGTGGGGAATGAACTGAGAAATTATCACATTTTTTCACTCAACAATCACACAATGGGAAAGGAATATCAGACCTTTTCTCATCCCCCGCTCGATGGCACACTGTCGGTCGATCAATTATATGATTGGCATCGTGTCCACTCCTCCAGAGCTCCTGCATTTGTGTTTCCCAGGTCAAGTGACCTCAAGGATCAGGTATTGGTCTATCAAACATGAAATGCTATACAATTCTCATTCCGGATGTAGACCACTTTGACGTGGAAGGATTTGGGTGAAGGCGTCATCAAAGGAGCAGAGATCATACAGGGATCTATTCCAGAGATACAAGATCATGGAAAGGACCCCCTCGTAGTTGGGATTCTATCCACAGCAGGTTGTTTTTCACGCTGTCCTCCAAATGCTTCCCAAATAACCCCACGCGCATATAACAGATTCCATCACATACACAACATTTCTTGTCGCTCATATACGCCTCACGCATCCTGGCACCGCCGGTCGTCCTATACTTCCGTTTCCAATCTCTCCTAGAAACTCGGCGGCGGCAGTGGCGCATCTGGTCCGTGTGACTTGTGCCAAATACCTCTGGGTGACGGAAGGTCCCATGATGGCAATGGCCGAAGAGGCACAAAACCAGGGTGGCCTAGAAGACACCACCATCTTGCCATTCCCCACCTTCTCGGATCTATATGCTGCTGCTTCCAGTACCTCTTATTCTACTCTGCCCAGAGACAAGATCCCAGTATCTTTGAGTCAGCCCGCGCTGATTTTGCACTCGTCAGGTGAGTGTCCTTCCACCCTCAGGATTTAAGTCACTAATGGACATACATTGCCTCTTTCACGATGTTAGGCTCAACTGCTTTCCCTAAGCCTAGCATATTGTCTCACTACAGTCTTCTTGAGTCTGCACAAACTCCTGGTACTTTCAGTTCATTCAAGTACCACAATATTGGAACTGACTAAACGGACTAAAACAGCATACGCAGGGCTCAAAGCAGAAAATGAAATCATGGCCGTACATGCCACACCCGTATTCCGTCCGTTAAATTTCAGCATTCTATTTGTACCAAACTAATCACTACTTGCTCACCAGATGGCATGGGTATCTCTTCTGCATTCTGGGCAGCAGTATGTGATTTTTTGTTCTCGTCTCTTATTGCATAGGTAAACTCTCAAATTACAGAGTACCGGATTAATTCGCGCTACAACACCACCTGGAGTGTCTCAACCCCCTGTCACTCCTGAACTCATGCTTCAGTATATCGCGCAAAGTAAATCCACCATTCTATTGTGTGTTCCCAGCTTCTTGGAGGTGTGCTCATCTGCTCCATTACGATCATTCTCTCCTTGCTGACATACTCGCAGACTTGGTCCACGGAACCCGATAGTATTAGAGAGATCGGGAAGCTGAAAGTAATCGTACGTATAGACTTCTTATCTAACTATGAATGTATCATTAATATATATCGACTAGTTCTGGGGTGGTGCCGCCTTACGACCTGATGCCGGACGCTTATTGTACAACCAAGGTGTCCGCATCCACACTATCTATGGAGCAACCGAATTTGGCTGCGCTTCACTAGTATCTGGTAAGTGTGGATATCTTGACTCGTGGCATCTACCTCTTCCAATCTGATGCATTTATATCCAGCGCAAAGATACGAAGAGGGCTACGAGTGGTTTGAATTCCCGTCATATATCCGACCGGAATTGATTCCCGATGCGGAAACAAATAGCTATGAAGTCGTGTTGAAGGTGGGATTCAGAATTATTCTATGGGCTCGAGATCTCATCTGCTTTCTCCAGGAGTCTGAAAGTCACCACTTGTCAGTTCATAACACAGACATCAACGGCATTCCAGCCTATGCCACCAACGACCTCGTGGAGAGGCATGAATCTAACCCTAGGCTGTTCCGCATTTTGGGTCGAAAGGACGACCAAATCATGTTGAGCACAGGAGAGAAGGTAATTAATGCTTCAATTTTCCGGAATATTCATGATCTCAATATATCAAATATAGACAAACCCAGGTCCTTTTGGTAAATTGGTCACCTTTTTCTGTTCTACCATATAAAAATTTATCATGATCCAAACAGAAACGATTATAACCAAGAACCCACATGTGAAGAATGCAATCATGTTCGGAAGCAGTCGACCGTCGAACGGTGTCCTCATCGAGCCAGCATCCTTTGACGAGGCCGAGAAGCTGGGCGTGGAAAAATTCAGGTCCCTTATTTGGTCCGTCCTTACCACCAAAACACTTTAAACACAGCGTTGCTGACTCTTGAGCCTTGTTTTCAGGCCCAGTGTCGAGGCTGCAAACGAGTTTTCTCCCGCACACTCCAGGATATTCAAAGAGGTATGTAAAATTTCATTTATCTGGCACGCTTGTCTCACAGTAAAAAAAGATGATCCTTGTGGCCTCTTCTTCCAAGCCGTTCACTTTCACAGTGAAGAAAACACCCCGAAGAGGTTTGGTTCTCAAGGAGTATGCTGAAGAAATCGAAGCGATATACAAAGCTGTGGCGGACTCCTTCAGTACCCAGGTTCCAATTCCCTCTTGGTCAAGCAGCGACGGTGGCTGGACACGGGAGGGGAGCGTGAAATTTATTCGTGACGTTGTTCATTCGATCATGAATAGTAAGTCTATTGGAGATGAAGATGACCTTTTCGGCTGTGGGTGTGATAGGTGATTTTAGACTGAACATTCTTGATCGGCCGAGATCCTGATTTCCTGCCTTCCAGTCTGCAATCGACGTACATCCGCAACACACTTCTTCACACATTGCGCCAGGTCGCTCCTCCTGCCAATGTCCAAAAAGTTCCCTCCAATGTCGTATACCAGCACCCTACGATCACTCAGTTGGCAACGGTTGCTGCTCAAGCGACTCGTTCAGAGACGACTTCTATGGACTTCAATAGCGAAGAAGCGAGGAAGCGCCGTTTGCAGGACTTCGTGGCCAAGTATACGCAAGATTGGCCAACGCATACCCCCGCCACCAATTCTGTAGCTCCCAAGGACGAGACAGTACTTCTGACAGGGAGCACTGGTGGATTGGGTTCTCAGTTATTGGCACAACTCGTCGCAATGCCATCTGTGTCCCGTATCTTCGCGTTCAACAGACCCTCGAAAAAGAGCTCCAGAGAGAGACATCTCGAGGCATTCCTGGACCGAGGCAACGATCTTGGAATTTTGGACTCGGAGAAAATCGTTTACGTTGAAGGTGATACGGCGGTGAAAGGGTTCAACATCGAGCCCGAATTGTTTGCCCAGGTTAGCAAGTTCCTACGATGTAATTAGCGAAGACCAAACATTGACGTGCTATTTTAGATGCGCGATTCTGTGACAACAATTATTCACAACGGTAAGTTTATACAAATTACATCAACTTTTACCAGAATCTCACATTTGTTGTCCAGCTTGGAGGGTTGATTTCAACATCTCGTTATCGTCTTTCGAGCCTGCTGTCCAGGGGGTCCGTCATTTGATTGATCTATCACTCCGGTCACCCCACCCCTCGCCTCCGCGTGTCATGTTCACCAGTAGCGTTGGGAACATCAGATGTGAGTTCCATGAACGCTTCTCATGGAGTGCAATGAGCTCATATAAACTCTACCAGCATGGTCTGATATTCCTCCTGTGGCCGAAGCCCCTTTTACCGACCTTGCATACATCAACTCGACGGGCTATGGTGAATCAAAATGGGTGTCAGAGCGCATTCTCTGTGCAGCTGCTCAATCGACTCCCTTGCGACCCGTGATTGCCCGCCTGGGCCAACTCTGTGGCGGTGTCAACGGAAACTGGAATCACAGGGAATGGTTCCCTTCGCTCGTGCGCGCTGGTCAGGTAGTCGGTGGACTTCCGAGTAACGAAGGGGTATGCTCATTTTCTGTCTTAATGTAGCAAACACAGTGTACTAAGCGAGGTCACTTTTGCAGCTCGTTTCGTTTGTCCCTCTTCACGTGGCTGCCTCGGCTATCATCGAACTTCGGAATACGTCGAGCGAGTTCGTTCACATCGTCCACCCGCGCCCTGTCTCCTGGGACGCCGTTATCGGACACGTTTCAAAATCTCTTGGGGTTCCTGTCATTCCATATGACGAATGGCTCTCCCTGCTAGAAGCGTCTCCCAAGACCGACGAAGCTTTGCACCGCAATCCAGCATTACATCTGATCAACTTTTATCGGAGTTCGGCTACTCCGAAGGACATTTCGCGACCGCAAGAACGAGAGGCGATGGGGTTGGCGATGTACGCGACAAGGGTATCTGGTTCGGAAGCTCCGTCTTTTGGTGAATCGCAGCTGTCTCAATTAGGGCGGGAAGATGTGGAGAGTTGGATTGGGTATTGGAAGAGCAAAAGGGTTTTGGATGTTTGAAATCTTGTTTTTATTATGTAT
This sequence comes from Gomphus sp. MG54, assembly GCA_003314385.1. NCBI lineage: Eukaryota > Fungi > Basidiomycota > Agaricomycetes > Gomphales > Gomphaceae > Gomphus > Gomphus sp. MG54. Next base: position 5,547 of record QLPG01002781.1, read on the forward strand.
TATGTAATTTTAACAATAGATTAGAAGAGAGTCTTTCCTATCCTCATGATATGAACTTACTATTTAAGGGTAGTTGTTATGGACTTTACTGCGGGAATGATCTCTCCTATATTTCTAATCGAGGGTTTATTCTCCACCTTTATTCGACCAAGAATAGCGCCATGGTGTTCATAATAATTCTGGGATTTGACCACTCAGGAAATACTATGATTTCATCCAATGGTTCACTAATTATAATTATTTTTCAAGAAGGAATGATTTCCATTGCTGATTACTCTGGAAATGGAATAGAACATAATTTTCTTGTGGATAATACTCAATCCAAGAGAGAGAGAGAGAGAGAGAGTGTGTGTGTGTGTGTTTCAATTAAAGTGCTTGGAGTGTGAGGTGCTTATGGTGCACTAGTATACATGTGTCTAGTCTAACCCTGTGTGAACACAGAATTGAGAGGCAAGTGGAGCAAGGGATAACAAAACTAGCCAAAAGGCTAGTGCAGATGAAGTCTGGTCCCTATGGATGCAGTGGACAGGCAGTATGGTTGTGTCAAGTCCACGTACCGAGACCCATCCGCCGGCAGTGCCGACCGAGCAATTACTCTACATCCACGACCAAGTGCCCGCGTTGCCTGCATAACACTTGGTACGCCGGTCCCAGCTCGGCACATTTGCCATCTGTACTCCTCGGTCCTTTTCACCTCGGGACTCCCCGTCCTTGTATTATTCCTCGGACGCGACCCATTGTTTTATATCCGGCCACTCCTTATTGTCCCGTTTCGAGTCACGATCCTATTATACTGTCTTTTATTGTTCTATCCCCGTTTTGCATTCCTTGTTCTAATTTTGTTCGTTGTGGACAACAACCACATTGTTCTGCATACCTTGTTGTCCCACATTCCTTATTCCACATGTCGCTTCTTAACCTATATAAGTAGGACATGGATGTACATACTTCCTCATTCTGGGTATCAACTAGGCTTAGGCCCTTCTACCTTCTTCCTCTCTGTTAAGTCCTCAACTCAGGCCGGCATCTTCAGCATCCCCCTGAGTATCTGTCTGTTGCAAATACAGTGGCACGCACGGCAAGCAGGGCGCAACGCACGAGTACGTTGAAGCCAACGCCACTACTCTTGGCCTGCAGGACTTGGCCATAGTCCACCCGACCTTTTCGACAACCCCCTTCGGCAGTCCCGAAGTCCGTCAGAATCCGGCTCCTGACAGGTTGTAAACCTCCGTGCTTTGAAGATGGTTGCATCTCAGGATCTTAGTCTCTTGCCATGGAGGGGTAACAATGCAACATCTGGCTCTCTTCTCTTGGATTGCTGTGGACCATCAAAGGAACGTGATTTCTGATTCAGCGAAGTATTCCCATCACAGTTGGTACAGCCTACATGGGGTCCATTCCATCCTGGGGTCCCAGATAGATAGATGAGTGTGAATTGTGAATGGTCTATTAGAATGCAGGACTGTGCACCAGGTATGTGTCAAGTCCATGTACCGAGACCCATCCGCCAGCAGTGCCGACCGAGCAATCATCCTATATCTACAACCAGGTGCCCACATCGCATGCATAATACTTGGTGCGCCGGTCTTGGCTCGGCACATCCGCCATCCACACTCCTCGGTCTATTTCACCTCGGGACTTCCTGTCCTTGTATTATTCTCGGACACAACCCCATTGTTTTATACTCGGCCACTCCCTATTGTCCCATATTGAGTCACGATTCTATTATTCTGTCCTTTATTGTTTTATCCCCGTCTTGCATTCCTTATTCTAATTTTACTCACTGTGGACAATAACCACATGCTCTGCATACCTTATTGTTCCACATTCCTTATTCCACATGTCGCTTCTTAACCTATATAAGTAGGACATGCATGTACATATTTCCTCATTCTGGGTATCAACTAGGCTTAGGCCCTTCTACCTTCTTCTCTTCTGTTAAGTCCTCGACTTGGGCCGGCATCATCAGCATCCCCCGAGTATCTGTCTGTTGCGAATACAGTGGCATGCATGGCAAGTAGGGTACAATGCATGAGTACGTTGAAGCCAATGCCACTACTCTTGGCCTGCAGGACTTGGCCATAGTCTGCCCAACCTTTCGCCAGCACCCCTCAGCAGTACCGAAGTCCGTCAGTACCCGATGCCTGACACTTATTATAAATTCTCCAAAAGTAAAACTCAAGACACTATGAATCCATCAAGGAGGGTGACAAACTACTTGCCACTAAACAAAAAAAGTCAGGAAGGGCTGGGTCATCTGCAAAATATACAAACTGTTTGCATGCTGGACATACCCTCGATAAATGTTAGGAAGAAGGGGGTGGTAGTGCTGGAAAAGTGCCTGACTGGTGGAATAATCTGAAAGAAAAAAATGTGAATCAAAAAGAAAAGAAGTCAAAATAGGAACAGGCATATGCTGAAATCACTGAGGCTACTGATGACAGCAGATATGAGTCATGTACCCTACTCCATGATCATTTGGCCGATCCCCATGACCAGAATATTGTGGCCATTGCATCCCCTACACCCTACCTTTTCAATTCAGGCACAATGAGTCACTGCTCACCATGCTGGAAGATTTTTCAGACCTACAGACAATCCCCACTCGAGAGATCAAAGGGATAAATGGGGTAAGTGTCCATGCCATAGCTACAGGAATGATCTATATCAGATGCTGGAAAGGGAGAAGACTCGCACTGAATAATGCACTTTATATTCCAGATGTCCAATTGTGGTTGGTCTCGATTGGATGCCTTACGGATGATGGCCTCCAGGTGTCCTTTACTGTGAATGAATGCATCGTCCACTGTGGTTCCAAACTCATGGTGAAAAGTTTGCACCATGGCAAAGGACTTTACAATATGATCAATCATGTAATAACCAAACATGCCCACATCGCACACATGGCTCCTGGACTCAACACATGGCACCGATGCCTGGGACATGTCAATTACAGAGACATAATCAAAATGGCTGAGAAAGGACTTGCCATAGGTATGCCTACCAGCCTTGACTACCTCCCACAAATATATGAACATTGTATCCTTGTCAAACAGGCTAAGACACTGATTCCAAGAGTGCGGAAGGGGAGGAGGGCTCAGAGGCTGCTTGAAAAAGTTTTCTCAGATATAACAGGTCCAGAAGATGTAAAAACCCCTACCAGCAAGTGATATGTTCTGAATTTCATAGATGATTGTTCAAACAAAATATGGGTATACATACTCAAACACAAAAGTGAAGCTGTAAGATGCTTCTGAGAATGGTTGGCCCTAGTTGAACAAGAAACTCAGCAAAACGTCAAAATCTTTTGCATAGACAATGGGGGTGAATATACATCTGGAGATTTTGAGACATACCTATGAAACCATGGAGTAAATCATCAGGTCACAGCACCATATACATGATCCCAGAATGGAAAAGCAGAGCAACTTCACTGGACTCTTTTTAATTGAGCTTGAGCCATGATGTCAGAAAACAAGTTTCCACTGAAATTATAGGGAGAATGTATACTCACAGCTGCATATCTTAAATATCACATGCCCACTTGCACCCTCAAAGATAAAATTCCATATGAGGCCTATTATGGAATACAACCAGATGTATCACATCTCAAGGAGATAGGGAGCCAAGCCTTCATATTCATACAAGGAGAGAAAAATCGTAAAATTTATAACCGATCCATGGAAGGAATACTGATTGGCTACTCACCAAACTCAAAAGCATATCGATGCTACTATCTCAAGACTGGCTGAATCATTGTAAGATGAAATTTATTCATTATTGAATCAAAAGACAACCATCCTTGCACATAGGGAATGGCATAGGTCACCCATGGGTCAAATGTGGGTGACCTGCACCCAACCCATGGGAAACCCAAACCCATCAACCCATGGGTTTTTTCCCATGGGTTGATGGGTGTCAGATGTGTGCCACACCCGCACGTGCCATAGGCACACACAATGTATGACACAAACACACTGTACACATGCACAACATACAACTCCAATGTGCCATATGCATGTGTGCATGGCATGGTCATGTTGTATGTGTGTGTGTGTCATATGTGCTATATAGTTGAAGTGGTGGTTTGGGCTGGGTCACTGGTGATCTTAGGGTGATCCATGCAGGTTACCCTAACCTGTTCTATTCCCTACTCACACATATCAACCAGGTGTACAATTGGGGGATGCAGGAGAAGCAGATGATCCTGAAGACCAGTCTGGATGGATAGAAATAAAACCTATCACTCAAAATGGGGGAGAAATTGAAGTGTCAGATGCAGACCATGCACTGATACCAGAAACAGTCCCCAACTTGTGTAGGTCAAACCATATTCCAAAACCTTCTGCAGCTGGTTCTGTGATGAGGGAGATACCACATAAAACCCTAATTGAAAAAGAAAAATGTAAAATAAGAGAAAAGGATACAAATAGACATACTGTGAAAGGCAACAAATTCCCACAGTGATGTGTTCTTTCAACTAGGCCAAAAGGCCACTATACCAGGTTATCTGGCATTAGTCTGTGGGCACTATTTAAACAGCAACTTGTTACATGTATTCACCAACCATTGCAATGGTATGTAACAGTGGGAGAAAGTGCCGAGGTAGGAGAGATCGGAGGGTGAGGGCGAGGAGTGTGCCTGGCAGATGAATGCAACTGATGTTCTGGGTGCCATGCATGCGGTTGAAGGACATTGGGTGGTGGATGTAGAATGGTTGTTCGGTCAGTATTGCAGAGCGGATGGGTCTCGGTGCATGGATGTGACACATACCAATCAGGCTGCACATGCCCAGGAGAACACGATCACAATAGCAATGGATAGGGAAATAGATGAACTGCTAGCTGTCACAGAAAGTGACCCTAGAAATTATTGCAAAGCTATGCAGGCCTATAATGCTGCTGAGTGGGAAATAAGTTATGATGGTGAGATAGATTCAATGCAAAGACATTGTCAAGCTTCGGGTACTGACAGACTTTGGTACTGCCGAGGGGTATTGTCGAAGGATCGGGCGGACTATGGCCAAGTCCTGCGGGCCAAGAGTAGTGGTGTTGGCTTCAACGTACTCATGCATTGCACCCTACTTGCCATGCATGCCACTGGTTTTGCAACAGGCAGGTACTCGGGAGGATGCTGATGATGCCAGCCCAAGTTGAGGACTTTACAGAGGGGAAGAAGGTAGAAGGGCCTAAGCCTAGTCAATACCCAGAATGAGGAAATATGTACATGCATGTCCTACTTATATAGGTTAAGAAGCAACATGTGGAATAAGGAATGTGGGACAACAAGGTATGCAGAGCATGTGGTTATTGTCTACAACAATTAAAATTAGAATGAAGGGATGCAAAACGGGGATATAACAATAAGGGATAAGATAATAGAGATGTGGCCAATGATAGGACAATAGGGAGTGGCCGAGTATAAAACAATGGAGTCGTGACCGAGGATAATACAAGGACAGGAGGTCCTGAGGGGAGACGGACCGAAGGGTGAAGACAAGGAGTGTGGATGGTGGACGTGCCAAGCTGAGACCAGCATACCAAGTGTTATGCATGTGGCATGGACACTTGGTCATGGATATAGAATGGTTGCTCGGTTGGCACTACCAAATAAATGGGTCTCGGTACGTGTACTTGACAGACATGGTCTCTGGATGCTTGTACCATGGTCTAGTGTTCCATCAGGATGTCAAATCCTTGGATGCCACTCTGTATTCCTATGCAAACATGATGAAAATAACAACATATCACACCATAAAATATAGATTGTAGCAAAAGGATACTCACAAGTGGAGGGGACTATACCAACACTTTTGTACCTGTTGCATGCCTCAAATCAGTAAAGACTGTCCTAGGACTTGCTGCCTCCCTACACTTGGAAATCCATTAGTTTGATGTCAACACAGCATTCCTGCATGGAGATCTTACTGAAGAAATATTCATGGAACAACCAGAGGGATGCAAAGAGAAGGGGAAAGAAGCTTGGGTTTGCAAATTACACAAGTCCCTGTATGGACTATACCAGGCAGGCCATTGCTGGTATACAAGACTATATAAAGAAATGTGCTATGCAGGGTTCATACGTGCCAGTGTCAACCACAGTGTTTTCATCAAGAAGGATTCCAAAGGCAGCCTCATGGTTACCATCCATGTTGATGGTATGGCTGCAGCTGCTACTGATAAATCCACTCTAAATCTGATGATAACTGACCTTTGCAAAATCATTGATGTAGTCGACATGGGGCCAATTAAGTGATTCCTTGGGATAAGTGTCATAAGAGACTAACAAGCACAAACAATATCTTTATCCCAAGGTGCTTACATTGATACTATATTAGAACATTTCAACATGTCGGACTGTTTTGGTGTCTGCCCTCTATTAGACCCAAATATCATCCTCACAAAATCAATGGGAGCTTCCTCTGATGAAGAAAAGGAACAAATGAAGAAGATTCCATACCTAGCCAGTGTTGGCTCTCTCATGTATGCATCAATGGTAACGCAACCTGATGTAACATATGTAACAAACAAATTAAGTCAATTCAACTCAAACCCTGGACTCCCTCACTGGACTGCCTTACGATGTGTTTTGAAATACCTAAAATGTACCAGGAATTTTGCACTGATCCTTGGCGGCATGTCCTGTCCAACTCTAGTGGGTTATACTGATTCTGACTATGCTGGAGGTACTGATACATGGTGATCAACTTCTGGATATATGCTTACCCTCAAATCGGGTGCAATTTCCTGGAGCTCCAAGCATTAAGCTATTGTCACCACTTCAAGCTGTGAAGCCCAATATATTGCAAGCTGTTATGCTACAAAAGAAGTAATGTGGCTTCGTAGTCTTCTCCAGACCCTTGGCCATTCACAACACACCACCACCATTCACAGTGACAATATGGGTTCTATTTCCCTAACAAAAGACCCTGGCTTTCACATTGCTCAAAACACATTGATGTCCAGTTCCACTACAACTGGGAACATGTCAATGCCAAGGATATCCTGTTCAAATACATACCAACCACAGACATGCCTGTGGATATCTTGACAAAGGGATTACCTTGCCCAAAGCATGAAAAATTCACAGCCCTGGTTGGTCTTGGGACTCTGGTTCACTGTGATAACTGGGAGTTATCACAGTGAGGGGGAGTATTGGAATGCAGTGCTGCATGCAGGACTGTGCACTGGGTATGGAACCATTGTTCTTACCCTCTATTGTATTTATTTCTATTGTATTTGTGCCACACTCCTATAGTATAAATACCATATAGTTAGCTCAGTCTTCCCTCAGTCCAGTTACAACTACAGTTGCGGACACTCAAAGTCCGCTTTTTTGATTCCAAGAGAACGGCTCTTGTAAATATTTTAATTTTTACAGAATCAGATTCACACAGTGAAATGGAGTTGATTTAGCATTTTTTTAGAATTTTTACCGATTTTTTAGGGGGTGGCCAAATTTTGAGACCAAATTTCATGTATATTTTGCTGATGTAAGCGAGGTTGGCGCCCAACCTTGCTTATATCAGCTGTCTCCACCAGCACAGTGGCATCATATTCATGTCACATTCAGGTCACATGCAACAGACATGTCAACAATAATGTGTCTCTGAGAAGGGACATGCACAGGTACATTTAGTATATAACAAAAGTCATGTACTAGAACAGATAATTAATCAATTTCCAAAACATCTTTGCCCCCTGTTTTTTTTATCCTCTATTTAGAATCAAGTATCTATAGTCCAACAATTCCAAGAAATCTCAGCCACCAAAACTGAAGGTCTATAATATTATTCCTCTGCCTGTACTTTTACCTGTTCCAAAGCCTTCATGGCTTTCTCTGAGACACTCCTATGACACTTCTGATTTCTGACAACCCATGCTGCAGCCCAGCCTGTTAGCCCATTTCTGTAGGCATCAATAAATCTCCAAGACTGATTGATAAATCTCCGAATGACTTCTGGAGGGCAGGAATCAAGAACCTCAAAAGCTTTCTCTTTTGGTACAGTAAAATTTGCTTTTGGTTTCTCCCAATATCTGTATTTACACCATCCCCAGTACTTAGCCATTTAATTAGCTGATGATCTTTATAACACATGATATTGGACTTGCCATTTCAATTGGGTTCAATTCACAGTGAAATTTTGGCAAGAAATACACTCATAAGCCATAGCTTGTGAGCTTTCCCTGGTCTCTGAAAACTTTCTTATAACACCTTTGGGTCCATACCTGTCTTTATCTTCTCCCTTCTCAATAACTCCTTCTGTATTCTGGAGGGCATCTAGTCAAGATCACTAGGTTCATCATCTTTGATCATGGCACCCATAGCATTGGCTAGATCCAGTAAGTGAAACACTGACCATTCTTCCAATGCCTCATCATATTCATCATCATCCAGATCAGTGTAATGCTTATCCTCATGTTGTAAGCTTGTTTTCATTGAATCAAAATGGATGAGGAGCTCAAGGTCATTATCATCCTCATCCAATTCAGATTCAAATCTATTGCCTTCAGGACTTGGGGCAGAGGATCGAGGTAGAGTGGGGTTATGAGATGATTCTCTAGGGGCTGGATATGCTTTGGGCTGGTTTCGAAGTCCAGATAAGTTCCTAGATTGCTTCTGTTTCTTAGATTTTTGGCCAGGCATGATGTTGCCATAATTAGAGTTTTGGAGTTTAATTGTGAAATAATGTGTTGTTGAGTGTTGATTTTTTTACGGGATCATATTTGCATACTTAAAAGGAAGCATTTGGCAATTTTTCAAGATTTTAGGACAAATTTTAGGGGGGTGGCCAATTTTTGGAGGTCAAAATGGAAAAATTGCTGAAATCAAGGAAATCAGCTTGTGAAAATATCTTTGTAATAATTCTAAAACATCCATTCTATACTAATAAAGGTATCCCGATAAATTCCAGAGCTTTAGAAATGGGTCACCAAAATAAGCGGACTTTGAGTGTCTGCGACTGTACACGACTGAGGTGAGACCCTTATCTGAACCATTACTATACTTGTACTCATACATATATAGTTGTTATCTTCTAGGTAGTATTAATATCAGTTGAGTTCCAACTACATGACTGAGTCGTTATCTTCTAGATTCCAACATGGTCTAAACCTGTAAGTTGTAGGTACATCATAGATAGGAACCACACTCATTGCTAAGCCTTTTTTCATCGAGAATTTTGGAATATATTCCATTTTAATGCCTACAGCTCATCATGATGTTTTTTTTAAAGATTATACAATACTGATGTATGTCTGATTATATAGAAAAAAAGTCTGATACATGCACTACAAGCATTATAAAAGCCTTTCTTTATTCTGATAATTACTTATATCAGTTTACAAGTTTTCAAAAGACTTATACTAGTCTTACGAGATATAAAATGTCATACATTGTTCAGGCATTTTTGCTGATGTGAAACTGGTTTTGCATGAGGATGAGGAATACTTTTCAAGTGGAACAGATCCTTGACAGCCACAGATGAGTGCAAATTGGCTATAATTCTCATCATGTGGAAGGGTTAAAGTTACAAAGAGCATTGTTAAAAAAATGAGAAAGATATCCAGGCCCCTGACTTGTCACTGACTTGTATTGGGTGCCTCTTGCCAAATTTGCTCTATGACTGAATCCACATTAAATTCTTGGTCCTTGCTCACCACCACCAAAATTCAATATAAACAGATCACAGGTTGCTCCCATTAACCACTGCAGGTGCTGATAGGAACTGTGGAACCTTGAAAGCCCAAACTGGATCCCAGTCTACTACAACTTTAAACTAGATCAGAGTCTACTATGACTTCAAACTAGATTGTAGTCCTTCATGATGTAAACTGGATCATAGTCCTCTATGACTTAAACTGGACTGGAGTCCACTATGACTTTAAACTGAATCAGAGTCTATACTTACTGAAAGTGTGCCAGGTTGAGTGAAAGCCTGTTGTAACCAAATCAGGAAGCTGTACCTAGTGAAAGTACACCGGACTGACTGGAAGCCTATTTTTTCCACCACCAAGAGGATTTCTATTCTACTCTACTTATGGATCCCTGGATGTGCATGTGTAATCAGCATAGCATCTGAAGGTCTGAGATAGAAGTTTAGGAGTTTGGATTTCAGGAAGTGCATGGAGAGTTGATCCCACTTGAGGAGGTGTGTTGGAATAAATAGATTGGCATCTGTCCATTAGTTGCCATGTCACATTACTCACACATGCTTTGTAATTACTCATCTGTTTGCAATGAGCTATCACCTCTGCTCAAGTCAAACAGTTGCTCTTTCTGTGGTCCTTGCTGAGTGCCGTCAAAATCCAACAACAATCATGTTTGATTTTTTGAGAATTAAGTTCTTATATATGTTCCTTGTTATTTCCTCCAATTTTCTGTCTGGTAAACTTGTCACGACCATACATGTGCTTTGATTTATTTGGCAGCCCAACCAACCGACCCCCACTCACATCATTCCACGGCATACGGTTTCGGTTTGGTACACCCGGTTTATCACCCAGTTCATTATCCCTTTCCCCAACCCTTATTCTTTATCATCCCTACACTCCCTTCCTTTCCCCCTCACTTGTTTACCTACGGGACGTTCACTATTCCCTGCCACTCACTCACGGCCCTATTGTTTTATTCTCGGCCATTCCTTATTGTTCTATTCCTTTCCCACAATCTCACCGCTTATATTTCATTGTCTTACCCTCTCATTATTCTATTCTAATCGTTGTGGACTATACCTCCACATGGTCTTCATACCTTATTCTTTTTTCCATGTCTTATGCCACCCTTATTCCACATTCCACCTCTCAGCCTATATAAGTAGTTGATATGTGTACATAGTTCCTCAGTCTGAGTATCAACTAGGCTTACGCACTCTCCTCCTTCTGTTCAGAAGTCCTTGCTCCAGCTGATGTCCTTGGCAGTCGCCTGAGTATTTGTTCTTGTTACAAGTTAGTGGCATGCACAGGAGGCAGGGTGCAATGCACGAGCACGTTGAAGCCAAGCCACCCTGACCGGCCTGCAGGACTTGGCCGGTTCCGACAGTACCATCGGTAGTACCGAGGCCTGACAAAACTATAGTGTAGTAGACTTCCTTGATACAGGATACCTCCTTGATACAAATTCATTTTACAGAGTGTATTATTATTCCAGTAACACAGCATTTTTCAGAAAGAACCTATTATATATAAGCAACATTTAAGCCAAACCACACAAGGGAGGGAGAAGAATTTCATACAGGAAGACTTTATTTTCATCAAAATTCACTTGATGTTGATAACATACAATCATAAATCAGTGATTGCTCAAAATTTCCAAGATATTTTCTTATAGAGTGTTTATATGAGGAAAGATATGCATTTTCTATTGTTAATTAAAAAAAACCCTGAGTGGGATTTGACCTAATTTGACCTTAATATAACCACAAAGATATTGGGGCTACCAAAGCATGACATGTTAATAATACATGACTATATTCCCATCACTTCTCATCATCAAAAATGTGTAAACTCCATGTGAAAAGAAGCCCAATGGTTTTAAACCAAAGTTTCCCCAATGTTGATTGGAGATAATGTTGAAAATGAGCAAAATGAAGAAGAATGCAATCATGAGATGGATGACTAGTCACAATGGGCTACAATTCTGTGCACAGTAGGGGTCTTCTTCGGAGGAGAGACCAGGTTTGAAGTAATCCAAGGCAGTGCCCGTTAGGTACGATAGTACATAAGTTACTTTGGCACTGTCGGAGTCAAAGGCGTCAGGGCGGTCTCGAAAGTTTAAGGTGCACTGCACCAGGAACAGTTGTAGCTTCTTGGCATCGGAGCCATCGAAGGGGCCGGGGTCTTGAATCTTGGTCCAAGCTGATGATTTCTTTGAGCCGGACAGATGTTTGGCTAACATGGTGATGGCTTCCGCCAAGTTGGCTTCACCAGGAGCTTCGTCCGAGGGTGGCATTGGGTTGTCTAGGAGGGGGTTTGACGAGTGTTCAGATGGTGGGTCTGGGGCTGGTGGGCGGTTTGGTGGCGTATGGACGTCGGGTTCTGTGGCAGATAAGTTTGGGGTTAGGGATGCGCGGCGTACCGAAGCTTCCGTAAGTCTTTGAATGGCTCTGATTCGTTCGCTGCATCTCATAGACGATCAGGAGTGTTAGTTCGAATATACTGTTAGCATCCGAGTTCGCATCAGGTCCGAGCTGATGTAAGTCGGTCCGAGTCGTGTGTTCGGAGTCGTAAGGACTTGGCTTCAACTTTGATGTTGCGCCCTCCTTGATTGTCAGTCCTTTATTTCGGAGGTTCAGAGAAGATAAGTTTTCGGAGTTCAAGAGTGAGTGGGAATACAAGTCGATATTCGAACTAAGGTATAGTACAGAAGTCTGGGGGTATTTATACATGCGATCCTTATTGTAACTAATTAGGAATGATCAAGAGAACAATAAGACAAACGAAAACGGAGTACAAGAGAAATATACATTGGTATTACAATAAGACTTATTGTTCGACGAAAAAGGAAGATGTCCGAGGTCCGAGGCTAACGATGCTGGTCGGACTCGGAGGTGGGAACCTAGGCTCGGACTTGGTTCGGAGTAGGGTTCTTTCGTAGCGCCCAATATCGGATGTCCAGGATGTCGGAGTTATATCGCGGATATAACAAGTGAGAATAATATGGGTAGAGGACGGATGGTCGGTCAGTATTACCGAGTGTACCGGAGCTCAGTATCAAGGTCTTGACATCACCAGCCAGAGTGGTGACATGCAGGATTGATGGTTTCAATAGTATTAGATGTTGTAATGGTGGAGCAGATTGTGTATAGTAGAGAGGTGTTGGCATGGGAAGGGCTTTGTGCTTTTTTGGATTAGGCCATGAAGCAGGTGTGTCTCCAGGAGTGTGGCATGATGGAGAATTTCCCTGTGACATGTGTCATCCATTCATATTTGGATGGGCGGTATATTGGCATGAAGTTCAAGGATGTTCATCACAGTACATCTGAAGGCACCTGTCATTAGTTTACATCCTAGCCTTTGAATCTTGTCTAGCTTCTTTGTGTGCCCTATAGATCCAGTGTTCCAGCCAGTTCTCGCATTGGTTAAAAAGGAGTATACTACACTGGCAGGGTGTATTCAACCTTAGGCAGAACCATGGATATAAAAAGCTATCAAACATAGTGTGCAGGAAGGCCAAAGGAAGGACAGGTTAGCCTGTTAACTACTAGAAGTAGTTTCTGACCATTGTCTATTGCATGCTCCACATGCTGATGCCATCTCAGTTCCTGGTCAATTTGCACCCTGTAGAGGAATTGGGATATCCCCTATCACTTCTACTCATTTTTTCGAGCTTAATCAGTCTGCATATCTCCAAACCTCTTCCAACAAAAATATCCACTTAAAACCGCCATATCTTGGCAACAAAAAATATAATCATATTTTTGGCAGGCCAATCAAGAGTGAAATACCTCTAGTAATTAACTCTTGATTTGCAAGAAGATTGAGCCAAGGGATGATCATAAAAATATGTATATTTTCGCCTATCTATGTATGGATCCGCAAGCCACAACAACTATGGAACCAATATTCAAACCTGTCAAGCATCGGGTATTGACGGACTTCGGTACTGCCAAGGGGTATTGTCGAAAGGTCAGGCAGACTATGGCCAAGTCCTGCAGGCCAAGAGTAGTGGCGTTGGCTTCAACGTACTCGTGCATTGCACCCTACTTGCTGTGGGTGCCACTGTATTTGCAACAGACAGATACTCAGGGGGATGCTGATGATGCCGGCCCAAGTCGAGGACTTAACAGAAGAGAAGAAGGTAGAAGGGCCTAAGCCTAGTCGATACCCAGAATGAGGAAATATGTACATGCATGTCCTACTTATATATAGTTAAGAAGCGACATGTGGAATAAGGAATGTGGAACAATAAGGTATGCAGAGCATGTGGTTATTGTCTACAATGATTAAAATTAGAATAAGGAATGCAACACGGGGATAGAATAATAAAAGACAGGATAATAGAATGTGTCCGAATGTTACAGCCCATACCTCCAACAACCCCCAGAACCACCCCTCCTTATTCCGAGACCTTTCCGACCGAAAGGACGAAGGACTGTTTTCCGTAATCTCTGTTCCCGACAAGTCCGACCCAGAGTCCACTGTCCGCTTCCGATCCCGTCGCGTCCGAGACACCACCTCCGAGTCCGTCCCCGACCGAGACTCAATACTTTGATAACCGACGCGCAGGACTATCGCGTACCTCGCTCCCTTGTTCTCTCCTTTATATTGACCCCCTTGTACTTCCTTCTCCCTTGTTTTATTACCGGCAAAAGATAGTACAAGACAGTCGCATGTATATAGTCTCCCAGTCGACTAGACTGTTTGCTAGTATGAATATCATCTTAGTCCACCCAGTTCCAGCTCACTCCGGTGAATCTCCTTCTCCTCTCCGAAATTAGGGACAGACGATCGAGGAGGGCGCAACACATAAGTTGAAGCCAAGTCCCTTTGACCTCGAACACCTCAGTGACCGGATTGATCCCTTCTGCGACCTACCCTAAACTTCCGGCGCCTCCGTCCCCGTCCGTAGTCCGTCCGATCCTGGTCTCGGTCCTCAGCCCCGTTACGGACCCTCGCACTAGCCCGGAAAACCCCTTCGGAAGTACTAGCTAAGCGCCTGACATGCAGA
>QLPG01002782.1:0-10467 GCA_003314385.1 Gomphus sp. MG54
CAGGCATCCGGAAAGGCAGCCCAATCATTCACATCGAAACATTTAATACCAGAGGAAGGGCCTCCTGCGAATTCCGAGCGGGAAGATTTGATATTTTGGACGGCCGGCGCGCTATTCACAGGAGGATCTGATACAGTACGTGCGGGTGAACGTTTGCTTGCGGTTGCCACACGGTGACAGCTGACGTCGCCAACTTTCTGCTGGATGCTAGACCTTGTCGGCGATTCAAACTTTCTTTTTTGCCATGCTCCTTCACCCTGAAATTCAGCGATCAGCGCAGGCCGAAATTGACGGAGTGGTTGGATCTTATCGTCTTCCCAGACTCGCCGACCGTGGCCGGCTGCCGTATATTGATGCGCTTATCAAGGAAATACTTCGCTGGGGTACCGTGAGCCCTATGGCGTTGCCTCACTCCACGGCTGTAGATGACGAAGTATATGGATACAAAATTCCCAAAGATTGCGTGGTGATTGCTAATATATGGGCGATGCTGCATGAGGCATCGGTGTACCCCGATCCTTTCAAATTCAATCCCATGCGGTTCATTGGTGAGAAACAACAGCCCGACCCGAGGGAGTTGGCATTTGGGCGTGGCAGGCGGGTTTGTCCCGGACAGCATATCGCAGAAGCCTCGGTTTTCATCCAAGTGGCATCGATATTGGCAACATTTGATATTCTCAGAGAGGTGGAGGGGAGCTACCCAGAGGCTGAGGCTGAGGTGGAGTTCACCACCGCAGTAGTGAGGTAAGATGGGGATAAATTTATAGCGATCCTATACTTGACATGTTCTCAAGCCACGTCAAGCCGTTCAAATGCCGAATAATTCCGCGCCGAGAGGGGGTGCGAACGTTGATCGAGCAGGCTATGGATATTTAATGTCATGTTACCCGAGTTGCCCTTTCTTGTTTTGGAGTCCACGAACCCCGCCACATCCCATAATTGTCCTGATCATCTCCCAGGGCCGTTCTATATGTGGCGATGCAATGTGTATCCGAAGGTGCCTGTTTGAGTCATTTAACAATATATGTCTCCATCACCAGGGCACCGTGGGATTATCCGTTAATTATACGTTAAGTTGCCGGTAACCCTGCCCGATCGGCGATCCTCACATCAGAGCCAACTCTATGGTAAACTCACGACAAGCCTAATTCACGTGGAACTACCTCAATTAACTCCTCCAAACTCTTGACCAGTTCCAACCTTGGCACTCACAGCCAAAACGACTTCAGGTTCTGCATTTTAGTCGCCAGAAAGTATCCCAGAATCTCGAATTCAAATGTGCTCGTGGGCAGTGGATCCGAGGTCCAATAACCGTGCAGTGCATCAGGGGACATGAAAATATCTAATTGTCCGAGTCGTCTCATTTCACCCTCATCTCTCCCAAGCTAACAGACCAAATCGACGGATCAAAATGTCCAATTCAAATGTGCTCGTGGTCAGTAGATCCGAGGTCTAATAACCGTGCAATGCATCAGGGGGCATGAAAATTTCTAATTGTCCGAGTCGTCTCATTCACCCTGATCTCTCCCAAGCTAACAGACCAAATCGACGGATCACAATATCGAATTCAAATGTGGTCAGTAGATCCGAGGTCTAATAACCGTGCAATGCATCAGGGGGCATGAAAGTTTCTAATTGTCCGAGTCGTCTCATTTCACCCTGATCTTTCCCATGCTAACAGGCCAGATAAATCCAGTCTGAAAAATCAACGATATCTGTCCAATTTTCAATGCGTCGAGAAACTTGACAGCCATATCCAATGTTATCCTGTCGTCCGGAACCGCGGAAGGAAACTAATATTTGAGGCATGTGCACCTCTTCCCGGCAGACCGCATCGGCTGCGGAGTTACTACTCCGGGGCCTTGATGTAATCAACATGGAATAATTGAGATCAATGCAATAATTGAGATCAAGGCCAGCTGGCGATCGCCTCGCGCGCGAAAATGGCTTCGGGTCTAGACATGCGGGACCGGACCTGGAGATTTGGGAGATCTAGAACCGGGTGCTCCCGGATACAAATATGTGACCCCGTTCTCCTCCTCAAATACATAAGGTAACCAATCGAGGGGTGATGTTTCCTTGGTCCGCCGCGTGGGTATTCTGCAAGTTTCGTTCGGCGGTCAGTTTCTCCATCCAAGCTGACCTTCTGACCTGCCTGGCATGCTTTCTGATTTACGAGATTCAAGTCGTAGACCTTCTAAACATCATAACCACGGAACAGAAAACGAGATACTTACCCCAATTGCATGGTGTCTCTACAAGTCCACGGTCGTCTTTGGACCTTCCACAGATGCCGCCAGCAATCCATCTTCGACGTATGGGCCAAGTATAGTCCCGAGCATGCGGACACTTCTATGAAAGTTCCGTAAGGAGAACCCTGAAACCAAGAAGAACTCCACCACACGATCCTAAAGAGAAATGGGAGATTCATGATCACAGCGGGAGGAGGGTTAGAATGGCACTTGGAGCAACGTGACGAACAACGATGAATGTATGGCAACTTACCCCATAGACTGCCAACGCATTCTGGAATTCGAGTGTCGCATGATAGTTTTGGTGCGTACAGACGGAAAATAGGTGCAGCTGTTACGCACATGGTAGATTCAATTAGATTAGTAACATTTAAATCGAAGCACAAGCTATGGGCCGTGGTTGCCACGGAGCAGCCCAGCCAATAAGTGTCCGCCACAAGTGAGTGGCGAAAACCTTCGATCAGGGAAGCAGTACACAGCATTGGGCGACCGGTTGATTAATCACTAGCATAGGAAGTCATAAACACATCACCCTGCATAAAGAAGATCCACATTTTCCCTAGGCTCCCCACCGACAATGGACACGGTGGCGTGCATACAGACTGCTATATCTACAGGATCGACGCAGGAATGTATAATGTAGAGGTGACCAGAAGTAGAAACAGAGACGAGAGGCTTAGGGACTAGAGGGAATCAAAAATAAGAGCCGGAACCCGGACAGCATGGTACTGACGTCTACACATGAGGGTGAGAACATTGACAAGAAAGGAGCTCGAACGTGAAGCTCAAGGATCAAGCGTCTAATTTCATAGTTCAATAACCTAGACACCGGCCATGTGCGGTGATTAGCGGTCACGAGGAATAAGGACAACGTTCGAGATTTCCGACGGAGGCATGGCACTTCTCCGCAGGAGCCAATCAGCAGATAGCCACAAGGGATCTGACAGCTAGCACGGAACCGGCCGAGGATGAGAAAGAGAGGTGCCTGGTTTCTAAACCGTGCAGCGTGCTCATGTTGAGGAAAAGAATTCGTGGGACAAAGGACCTTGAAAAGCATCGGGATGTATTGCGGGAAAGTGCCAGGCCTGTGTGGGGCAGGTGGGAATTCCGATACGGTCCACACAGTTGTAAGGCGGGTCCGAAATAAGGGCGAACGAATGAGTAGCAAACCGCGTGGCGGTGGTTAAGCACCGAAGAAGTTGGAGAGCAGCTAGAACGAAAAGAGTGTCCGAAGGAAGAAAAAAAAGGAAAAATAGAACATAGATACGCGCAGCATATTAGAGAGCGAAGAGGGGTTGCTAAGGATGTTCCTTGACCACGAGGGTGAGAACGAGAGGAAGATTAGGAAAACCAAAAAATAACCGCGGCGCTCGATTGGAGCACGTGACGAGTAGGGTACGGAAATGTCCCCATGAGCCTCACAAATTCGTCCTGCTACAAAAACCCGCATCTCTCATCACGTTCCAACATCGCTCCATAACTCTATTCCTCTCGTTTCCCTCCCCTTTCACGCTCCTTTTCTCCATTCTCTGGCTTGACACGCTTATCTCAACCGCGAGTGACACGTGCTGAGGTTAGTCCCCGTTTGGCAAACCGGTTAGCACCCCCTCACGCCATGATCAGCAACTCGCCCCCAGGAATGTCACGATGCTCTCAAATAGATCCTAATCAGGATCACCATGCCAGGGAGCCTTTCCTCGAACTTTCCGAGGTTGTGCACCAGGATTCTGGCGATGACAACGTAGCAGAGGAGGACGATGTTAATGATCCAGAATCTTCGTCTGATCAGCAGTCACACAAATCGGACGATGCAGAATTTGGTGCCGAAGCACAAGGCTCCGACACGTTGAACTTTGATCCCACCGCTCTTGAGCACCAAATAGCCCAGCTGCTCAGTCAAAACGCTTCTGCTGCCTCCGCCGCCTTGTTCCAAGTCGCACAGCAGCTTCAGGCATCCAACCTCGTCGACGGTCTTAACGGACTCGCTGTCGTGCTGCAAGCTGCTCAACAAGCACACGCTCAGTCTGCCCCAGCAGCATCATCCACCCGTGGTGTACCCTCGTTCAATACTCTTACCGCTGACAATGACTCGCCTGAGATAGAAAGCCCGCTGCAAAGAAATGAAGACGAAAAGGAGGACGAAATCCATGATCGCCTCATAAGTACTAGCACTTCACATCAACACGATACATCCTTACCGGGTCCTGCCTCATTCAATGACTTCTCTGACATACTATCACACCTCTCCGTCCAGCTGGATCAACATACCCCATCTACGTCCCAATCACAACAAATCCCTGCTCATGAACCGTCCCGACACATGGCAGCCGCCTCTCAAGTCATCCCACTCCCAGGATATGATCAACAAGCTGATGAAGAACCAATGAGTTCGAAGTTGCATAGTTGTGACGTCTGTCAGAAGCAATTCACGCGTAAAAGCGACTTGCGCCGCCATAAACGAATTCATACCGGCGAAAAGCCATACGTATGTCCACATCCAGGCTGTGGCAAGGCCTTCATACAAGTATGTTTTAATTCCCGTTTGCTATATTCTTACATAAAAAAGCGCAGCGTTCCGCCTTAAATGTGCATTCGCGCGTGCATACAGGCGAGCGCCCTCATGGGTGCGAGTTTCCTGGCTGCGGAAAGTCATTCGGCGACTCGAGTAGTCTGGCTCGGCATCGAAGGACACATACAGGTAGTCGACCGTATAAATGTTATGATCCAGAGTGCGAAAAGACATTCACACGACGTACCACACTGAATTCACACATGCGCACGCACGATCCAAATTGGCGACCCGATCCCGAGATGTACGCTACTTCTTGCCTTCTTATCTTTTTCGTGATTTCTTGACGGGTGCCCTGGCAAATCAGTTATGGAAAACGAAAGCGGCGACGGCTAGAAGACGACTCTGATGACGATGGGGAAATATCTCCCGTGTCTCACCAGGCCTCGACTGTTTTCATCCATCCGTTCTCGGGACCCTCGGCGTCTGCCCATGCTTCCGGTTCAGTGCTAGGAAGTTACGCAACAGAGGATCCACTCGAAACGCGAGTTGCGAATATTAGCATGGAAATCGCAGCCGCAATTGCACAGGCCCAGACAGATGAAAAATATGAGCTACATGAGCATTCAGACGAGGGCCTGGACAGCGAGGATGGGGTGGAGGCGATGACTTGCCGGAACAAGAAAGAACGGGATGGACAAGGGCCGAGACCAGGGCAGGAGGTGCTGGTAGTGGAGGGTGATGAAGATGCTGAGGGAGAAGTGGACGATGATCTAGGAGTTGAAGGGGAAGAGGGCGAAGAAAAAGACAAGGAAGAGGAGGAGGAGGAAGAGGAAGAAGAAGAAGAAGCAGAGGAAGAATTCCCGGAGCCGTTGCGGGCACGGAAAGGGAAGGAACGTATGGTGGGCTCCAAGAGGAAAAGACAGTCTGGCTGACCGGTCCCTTCGGTGTGCGCTGTCCTGTCTATACACAATTTTGGATCAGGGATTATAATTAATTATTCGAGGGGATGTGTATATTTATCACGTGAGCTGTGACGAGACCCGACCCGAACACGTCAGAGGGTTTGTCCGTTCGGCTTAAGTACTTGAGTGTCTCAGTTTTCGTCGCCCATTAACAATGTCTGGTGAAGAACAGCCCAGCACTGATCTCATAACCCTCACTCGGTATTTTTTTTTTGTTTTATCCAATTTATACTCCTTTAATTATTTCTTACCTCAAGCCAAGTCCTCGCTGAACAATTCCATCTCGGCCAAGCTGTCGCAGGAGATCTCACATTACTTCTCAACGCCATCCAGGTCACCTCCAAGTTTATTGCCACCAATGTCCGAAAAGCTCGCTTGATAAATCTGTACGTCCTGCGAGCGTAGGGGTCTAGTCGACTTATATATATGTGTGTTACAGTGTTGGCTTGGCTGGTGAAACGAATGCTACGGGCGACGAGCAAAAGAAGCTTGACGTGCTCTCAAACGATATCATGGTCAATGCTCTTCGTGCATCTGGAAAAACTGCCGTCCTTGTCTCGGAGGAGTTGGAGGATGCTATCATTATTGAAGATAGACTCAAGGGAAAATATTGTGTTGTTTTCGACCCCTTAGATGGCAGTAGTAACATCGATGCCGGTGTTAACATTGGCACAATATTTGGAATCTATAGAGTGGTAAGCGTTATATCATTGGGAGAGCCACACATCCTTTACCGGTTATTGGACAGCGAGAGGGCTCAACGGGCACAGTAGAAGATGTGCTCAGGCCAGGGACTGACATGGTCGCCGCTGGCTATACTATGTGCGCATGATGGATTTAGACCTGGTTCTTCCTAATGTAACACAGGTATGGTTCTTCTGCAAATCTCGTCCTGACAACTGGCCGAGGAGTGAACGGCTACACCCTCGATAATGCCCTTGGCGAGTTCATTCTCACCCATCCAGATGTTCGCATTCGTTATATTATGATATTCATCCAAACGTATCTACTTAAATACCCCATATGTAGATCAGGATCCCACCCCGCGGGAAGATCTACTCCTTTAACGAAGGCAACAGCGTCTACTTTCACCCACCTGTAATGCGCTATCTCGAGTCGATTAAATTTCCCTCGGGCGGCAAGGCGCCGTATTCGGCTCGGTACATTGGTAGTATGGTGGCAGATGTACATAGGACGTTGTTGTACGGTGGTATTTTTGGTTACCCGGATGACAAGAAGAGCAAAACGGGGAAGCTCCGGCTCCTATACGAGGCATTCCCCATGGCTTTCTTGACCGAGCAGGTAGGCTTTGATAATATGAACAGTGGCGGTGGCTGACTTGGACGAACAGGCTGGGGGTGTCGCAACTACAGGCAGAGGACGAATTCTGGACATTGTACCCACTGATATTCACCAACGAACATCGGTGTTTTTGGGCAGCAAGGATGACGTACAGGATGTCATCCAGTTTTACAAGGAAGCAGACAAGGGATTATAAATGATTTATACGTGTCCTAGATTGTGTGTAAGAATATGTAATGGAGGTTGATGTAGAACATTACAAGGGTCAGAGCGCTCAAGTCCATAATACATAGTTCTATACCGGTTATTGGGACTATTTGAAAAAGGAAACCGTTTCCGCCTCGTTTGTCATGACGCCCACGTCTCTCCGAACCCGCATGATGTGCTGGTACACAAACTAGACATTTGTCATTTTTAGTCCAGGCGCAGCATACGTCACAGTATGTTTACCTTGTCGTTGTACTCATGCATGACTTCCGCAGCAATGAGTTCCCTGTCCTTGAGGAGGTGGCGGTACCACTGATTCAGGATAAAAAGCTGGCAGGGCAGTGATTAACATATATGAGTTGGGTACAATGTGCCCACCCTGATCATACCTGTGCACTTGTAAGTCCCAACAAAAACAATATAATTATCCAG
The DNA here is from genome assembly GCA_003314385.1 of Gomphus sp. MG54. NCBI lineage: Eukaryota > Fungi > Basidiomycota > Agaricomycetes > Gomphales > Gomphaceae > Gomphus > Gomphus sp. MG54. The sequence goes on from QLPG01002782.1 coordinate 7,668, forward strand.
TTTCCAGGTGAGACCGCCTGCCAAAGGAAGGCATGCAAGGGCGAGTAAATACTGTATCGTGGTTTAAGGGAACCAGCGGTAATACGCCATAGGAATGCATTACGTACATAAAAAGAATAATCTCGCCCTCTTCAGGCGCCCAGACACTAAGCCTTTGTACCCTCCTTGACGGCCTGATTTGGGGGGATGGCGGTTTAGTTCCAAGGAGGAAGCTCCTTCAGGAAGCGTCAATCTATCAGTCCGCCACCACATCTTTGAAATACATACCATGTGATCCAAAAAAAGTGCACCGAGCGTGACAGAATGCGAGATATGATGGGAGGTGGCTCAGGATGTTCCGTACGGTCCAAATCATCCCGGTCAACTAATTCAGCATTTGGTGACGAAACAAGGTCCGAATTATGGAAGAGGTGGTAGTACTTGATACGTGTAAACAGATATACAGAATTCAAGATCGAGATGATGACTAGCAAGATTGACGTGGGCGTCGTCTGGATGATTAATAATAAATTGCATGGCAAACATCAGGGTAGCTCAACACACCCAATCGATCCAAGACCCAACACTCGGTGCGCCCGGCATGTCAATTTCTCCTAGCATGTCCTCCCACCCAATGTCCTCATCTTTCAGGCGCCTCAGTTTTGCATACCTTACTATTAAATGTGTAACATGGAGTATAGCCCCAAGAATGTGCGCCACATTCCGCGGATCTGGTAAACGATTCTGTGGGAATTCCTGGATGTCATAGATAATTTGCGATGCCCGGTTCGAGATCCTGTGAAACACGGAAAAAAATACACCGAGGTGAACATAGTTGAGCTACAGAAAAAAACATCACCTACCGTTCTGTTATGGGTACCTGCCTGAAGACCCTTTTGGGCGTCGTTTTTACAGTCTTCGATACGGGAGTATTATTTGTAGCGCCACTTGCAGGGGTTCCTACGCCAATGCTCGAGCGTTTACGAAGTTTACGCTGAGAGGCAGGAGTGGCATATGGAGGGGGACGACGATGTATTGCGGCATCCCAATCAAAAGGGAGCGACGAGGACAACGGTGAGCCGGACACCCGAGGGCGATTGCGAGGAGTCAGTGGATCAAATGGGGTAAGAGGCATGGGTGTCGTGGAGAACGCGTTGTCACGGGTCACACATGGAAAGTAAAGACATTTTACTTCCGCGCTGCACTGCTTCGTGCGCATCAATGTGGTCCAAATGTTAATTCACAATCAAAAAGCTGGCAATCCATGTCCCCATTATGGTTCAGAAATGACCCCTAACGTAAAGTCTCTAATTGAAACTGAAAATAATGCCCAAAATGGCGTGGATCCACGAGCTCGACTCCTGGTTAACTGAGTCACGACAAGATCCGAATCCTCACAACGACGAGTGTGATAAATCTTCTAAACTGCATATAAGGAGAAGAAAACCTTATGTCCAGAAATAATAAAATCAAGTACTTCATCATGTGAGGCTATTGTATAATCGGTATGTCTTCTCTCCGAAACGGCGGTGTAGGGGACCCTGGGGACAAGACACGGTATTGAGTTATGAGGAACCTGTCGACCCACAGATCTGCGGTCGAATGGCGATTCGAACGCGCCGGCACAAAATGAAGGTTAATGTGTGGTTCCTGGAACAGAGTCTAGTGATAAAAGCGTAGATATAGTAAAGCGATTACCAGTCAGAGAAGGAAGAAAGTAGAAGAATTGTTGGTTCACGATCCTGCTTGATCATGATGCATAAATGGACGAGATCCATCGATGTCATCATAGGAGAAGTGGTGAGCGTTAGCAAGGTACACTAACTAACATCCATGCACTCCCTGGGTCACGATATCTTGGACGCATGCGGTACCTCTGCCAAGCTGCCAGCAGGCAAACCGATCAAGGACATCGGAAGTAGAATATCATATCTACATGTGCAAATTTGTTAGCTATTAGTAAAGATCCTCTCGTGGATAAATGAGGTTGTTTTCAAGCATAGCAAAACGTTTGCGTTGCGTCCGTTTCTTTGCCGAGAAGATAAGGCCAGTTTCAAGGCATCGGACCTTGCAGGGTTGGCCCTCATGGCTACCAGACAGATAGGAGCCGAGATTCGGACCTTTTCAAAAAAAAAAAAAAAAACCGAAGTGAAGACAAAGGGCACGAACGATGGTTATGCTGTGTCAGGGATGATTGTTATTGAGCGATGTGGATCTATCGCACAGTCAAAGAGAGCGCTATCTATCCTTGCTGTTAGCCATTGGGATTATTTGGACTATTTTCATAAATGGTCAGAGATATCATATATATATATATACCCATCAAGGCGGTAATCCACGCGCGCAAGGAAACAATTTTTTACCATTGGCCGCGGATTAGTGATTGGCTTGGGATTATTTGGACTATTTTCATAAACGGTCAGAGATACCATATATATATATAAATGTGAGTTATCCAAGAGACGGACCGTCATGGCGGTAATCCATGCGCGCAAGGAAACAAATTTATACTATTGGCCGCGGATTAGTGATTGGCTAGGTTTTGAAGCATAACGTGCATTCCACTACAACATGACCGCCTCCCGTGACGCCATCCGGTATACCGTTGATTTAAAATACAATTGACGGAGGTGTCCAGCAAGGAGCGTGGCCGTTGCCAAACTGATGGACACGCAGTACTCGTTATTTTCCGTAGATGGTTCGCCTCATTACGTTGGAAAAAGTTTCCTTGGAGAACGATTCAATACACAACAATGTGTTGAGGATGTGTGATTGTAGGCGTACATGTATGCTAAGAAGTTTCGGAGATTCAAATATTGTT
>QLPG01002784.1:0-18109 GCA_003314385.1 Gomphus sp. MG54
TCCCAATCTTGATCTCCTCCATGACATTGAGGGGTGACATGTCACCCCGATTCCCAATGGAGTTACCCTATAAGGAACGTAGCAGCAGATTAGATATCAGAGATAGAATGGACTTGTAAATAAGGAAAGTGGAGCAGAACATAATGAAGAAAGTATTAAATGTAAATGAAGTGAAAATGGATTTGCAAGTACAAGGGGCCAAGTGAACTTAGTGACTGAACCACTGCAGGATCTGAATGGGATCTAGAGTGGGGTCTTGATGGACCCCCATTTCAGGAAATGGGAAATGGAGTTGAGCTGATTGGTGATATAAGGGAATGTAAATTAAAAAGCATTTATCAATAAGGGTTGGGCAAAGTTTCAACTGGTGAACAATGGACACAATGTCTGGTCAGAGGGTGTGGTTTCTGATAAGAGAGCTGAGGATTGGTGAAGGTTTGAGAGTAGATGGACAATTGGGCTTTATGTTAAGTCCACGTGTCAGGCGCTTAGCTAGTACTTCCGAAGGGGTTTTCCAAGTTAGTGCGAAGGTCCGTAACGGGGCCGAGGACCGAGACTGGGGTCGGACGGGCTACGGATGGAGATGGAGGCGCCGGGGGTTTAGGGTAGGTCACGGAAATGGTCAATCCGGTCACTGAGGTGTTCGAGGTCGAAGGGACTTGGCTTCAACTTATGTGTTGCGCCCTCCTCAATCGTCTGTCCCTAATTTCGGAAAGGAGACAGGAGTTTACCGGAAATGAATCGGAAACTGGTAGGAGACTAAATCGATATTCATACTAGCGAACAGTCCAGTCGACTGTCAGACTATATACATGTGGCTCGTCCTTGTACTATTTTGCCGGTCATAAAACAAGAAGGAAAAGGAGTACAAGGGGTCAATAGTAAAGAAGAACAAGGGGGTAAGGTACGCGATACTAGCGCGTCGGTTATCAAGATGCGGAATCCTAGGTTACGGGAATCGGAATCGGACTAGTGGTGGTTCGGACGGATGTTACGGGAGCGGGAACGGGAACGGGAACGGAAACGGGAACGGGTCCGTACATCGATGGTCGGGGAGGATTCGGGAACGGGGGTGGGTGATTGTGGGGGTTGGTGTGGGTTTGTTGGAGGCATGGGGTGTAACACTTTACTGATAATAAGGACACATCCATGTTGTCAAGTGCATGTACCAAGCACCTGGTAACTTGGCAGTGTCAACTGAATGATGAGTCTAATTCCACATGCAAGTGACCAATCCTGTCAAGTCCACGATACCAAGCTCTGGTTCACTTGGTAATACCAACCGACCTTTACCCATACTATCCCTCACTATCATGCGGTCTCAGCTTGGTACATCTAGTACATTGTCTAGACCACTTTCCCCACCCTGTCAAGTACATGTACCAAGAACCATCCACTTGGCAATGCTGACTGAGCAACCATTCTATATCTGCGACCAAGTGCCCATGCCGCATTCAAACTTGGTACACCGGCCTCGGCTCGGTACATTCACCATCCACACTCCTCACCCTTTGTTCTGCCTTACCTCGCGACTTCCTGCCCTTGTGTTATCCTTGGGTACAGCCCTGATTTTATAATCGGGCACTTTCTATTGTTCTACCCTCGGTCACGTTCTTATTATCCTATCCTTTATTGTTCTATGCCTGATTACATTCCTTCATTCTAATTTTACTCGTTGTGGACAATAACCGCATGCCCTGCATACCTTGTTGTTCCACATTCCTTATTCCACATGTCACTTCTTAACCTATATAAAGTAGGACATGCATGTACAGACTAGGCTTAGGCCCTTCTACCTTCCTACCTTCTTCTTGTCTGTAAAGTCCTCGACTCGGGCTGGCATCATCAGCATCCTCCCAAGTATCTGTCTGTTGCAAAACCAGTGGCACGCACAGCAAGTAGGGCGCAACGCACAAGTACGTTGAAGCCAATGCCACTACTCTTGGCCTGTAGGACTTGGTGTTATGGCCCATGCTGCCAAATAAATCCACATTAAACCCCACAACTACCCACACCATTTCCGGGACTTTTCCAATTGCTCAAAGACTGAATAACCGATTTCCGGATGTCCAATACATCATTCCAAGGTTCCGCACTTCTGAACCTCTGAAGACTCTGAAGTCAAGGTTCTGCTCCTTTGATAGACAACGTGCAGGATCATTACGTACCTCACTCCTTGTTCTTCATTTTATATTGCCCCTTGTACTCTCTTCCCCCCCTTGTCTTTACTTGGTAAATGATAGTACAAGAACTAGATACATGTATATAAGCTACCAGTTGACTGGACTATTCGCCAGTACGAATATCGACTTAATACTGTGTCGTAGTTTCTGATTAAGTTCCGGTAAACTTTCTGACTTTCTGAAATTAGGGACAGACGATCAAGGAAGGGACAACACATAAGTTGAAGCCAAGTCCCTGCGACCTCAAACCACCTGCACCACCCTATACCGTGAACAGTCCCAAGACCCCCAGCGTTCCCGACTTCCATCTGCTCCGATTCCAATCCTGATTCCTATCCTTCACCCCCACCCTTGGAATACAAATTCCCCCTTTGGAAACCTTTCGGAACCCTCCGAAAATCCTTCCAGAAGTCTCTAGCTAAGCGCCGACATGCAGATTTAACAGTATATTTGTACTCACACTCCTGATCATCATTAAGCATGAGACCTATCACATGTTCACAAGCCATGCAGACAATCACTCAGGTGTCTGCCCACCGTGCATCCACCCCCCAAGAACTGCCCATCCCCAGACCAAGTTTTTAGATGCCTCAGACCCCAGCTCATCCCCCGGAGCCTTCTTCCGACTCTGGATTTTTGGACACAGACCAACACCTGCATTCGAATTTGACCAACCTGTTCCTCGTGAACCACCCCCCAGCGATTCAACAATCATCGCCATCGGATATGCGGTCCAGTTCAGGACCGTCCACAGCAGCGCTGTCAGACTCATCAGTGCCCCCCTATGTACCACCACCTTTCGCACCTCCGCCCATGGCACCACCGCCCATAGCACCACCACTCATTGCACCACCTGCCGTACCCCGTTCGCTACACCACCCCCCATCACCCAACCCCATGTCGCACCACCCACCGCAGCACCACTGCCTCCTGCACACCCAGGAGGGGCCCCCGCCTTAGGACCCAACATTGTGCCTGATCTTACTCAGGCCCTCGTTATGCTGGCAAGTAACTTAGCCAGCCCCAGAAGATCAGCTCCCCACACCGCCAAGGTTCAGGATCTGGATACCTTTGATGGATCTGATTCGAGAAAACTACAAGCCTTTCTAGTGCAATATAGGCTGAACTTCCATGACTGCCCTGATGCCTTCGACACCAAGAGCGCCAAGGTAATCTACATACTGTTGTACCTGACCGGTACTGCCCTGGACTGGTTTGAACCAGCCCTCTCTGCCCCTGACGAGCCAGACTGGCTCCATGACTATGAGGAGTTCATGAATGAACTCAAAACCAACTTCGGCCCCCACGACCCAGAAGGAGAGGCCAAAGCAGACCTCAAGACCCTCCACATATGCGATAACCAGCGCATCATGAAATATGTAGTCGAATTCAATCGACTAGCCACCCCCATCCACTGGGGCAATGCTGCACTTTGTCACCAGTTCTACAATGGACTCCCCAGCAGAATCAAGGACAAGATCTCTAGAGTAGGAAAGCCCCATTCCCTGCTCCAACTCCGTCTCCTGTCCCAATCCATTGATGCCTGCTACTGGGAGCGACGATCGGAAATCGCCAGAGAGCCCCCCTCCACCTGGAACTTCGACCGCCCCTACAACAGAGGGAGGACCCCCATGACCACATATTCGGCCCCTAACACGGGCAATAAGATGGCCAATGTAGGCCAACCTGCAACCTCATCCAGTGGCAGCAGGACTACCACAGATCTTTCGTCCAAAATTGGAAAAGACAGAAAACTTACACCGCAAGAACAGCAACACCACTTCAAACAAGACCTCTGCCTCTTCTGTGGCAGATTGGGCCACTCAGCCAAGGAATGCCCGAGATCCACCACCACAGTCACCAAAGGGTGCATAGCCTCTGTGACAGAAGAGGTTGAAGAAGAGTCTGAGACATCAGATGCTTTGGAAACTGAGGAATAAGAAGTTAGGCCCTGTCAAGTACACGTACCAAGGTCCCATTATTTGCCAGTACCGACCGAACAACCATCCTATGTCCATGTACAAGCATCCACGCAGCGTGCATAACGCTTGATACACCGGTCTCGGTTCGGTACATCTGCCATCCACATTCCTCGGTCCGTTTCACCTCGGGACTCCTGTCCTTGTATTATCCTCGGATATGCCCCCATTGTTTTATACTTGGTCACTCTATTGTCCCATTTCGAGTCACGATCCTGTTATATTGTCTTTCATTGTTCTATCCCCGCTTTGCATTCCTTGTTCTAATTTTGTTCGTTGTGGACAACAACCACATGCTCTGCATACCTTGTTGTCCCACATTCCTTATTCCACATGTCGCTTCTTAAACTATATAAGTAGGACATGGATGTACATACTTCCTCATTCTGGGTATCGACTAGGCTTAGGCCCTTCTACCTTCTTCTCTTCTGTTAAGTCCTCGACTCAGGCCAGCATCTTCAGCATCCCCCTGAGTATCTGTCTGTTGCAAATACAGTGGCACGCACAGCAAGTAGGGCACAATGCACGAGTACGTTGAAGCCAACGCCACTACTCTTGGCCTGCAGGACTTGGCCATAGTCCGCCCGACCTTTCAACAACACCCCTCGGCAGTACCGAAGTCCGTCAGTATCTGACTCCTGACAGGCCCCCGACTCCAGCACCAGTTGTTTGCGTTGAACACCAACTATGCCTATGGACGTAAAACAAAACAACACATCCAACCTTTTCAGGAATATGACCCCCCCATGACCAATCGTTGAAAGATTTTGACCCCTCTGCGGAAACACTCCAACCCTCCGAACTCCAACCCTCCGAATCTGACCCCCCCAAACCCTGTCAGAATTTTAGTTGCAAGGACCACGCTCACCCACTACAATCCGTTGATCGACAGGGTATTGAGTACTACTCGTTTAGATTATCCTAACTGATTCTTGGCAATATGGAGCCAGCAGTCTTCACTCAGCGCTCAGATATGACCCTCCGAAAACTCTGCTCAGGAAGAATCCTAATCACCGCGGAATCCCATACCATCCCTTAGACTAACGGTACTATGTAGATTCTCTAGAACTAGACCCTTTCTTATTAGAATATTAATATGAGCTAAACTAATCGACAAATTTAACCGAGACTCGAGTTGCAGGACACTCCCCGAATCCCGACAACACTACCTCCATCCAAGTGACAATCTGGTAGAATGAATGCTACGATCCCCACGACCCCACGACCACTACGGCCCCGGCCACGGAAATCAGGCGACCATAGGACACCTATTCAAAAAAAAAAAAAGAGAGAGGAAGAAGAGAAAAGAAAAGAAAAGATCCGGGAAACGACAATTATTCAGGGATCCTTACATCGCCCAGAAGACACCCCAAAACCATAAAAATTCATGACACCAATCATACAAACAACTAATCAAACACCCTCGTTTGGATCACTCAAACCCTCCATGGCCTGCGCTGAACCCAAACACCCATCAGAACCACCTGACCCGCGACCCAAGTGGACAAGCAACCGATCTATGTCCTCCAGAAAAGAGGCATCAAGCCCATGATCCACCAGCAGGAAGGATGTTAATGCGTCGGTAAGGCTCCCCACAACCTCACCTCCTCTATACCAGGCCCAGCAGCTGTCAGGTTGGACATATGACGATGATAGTGCTCGTAGTAGTCCAAGAGTTGGTGCAGGTCCTCCCGGTACTTGTCCAGACGAAATAGATACACGGCGATATGTCCAAGTACCTCCGGACCACTCGTTTCCACCCCCAACTCGCCAGAGGTTTCATCCCACTCCAAATCCTGACAAGGAACAGCCCCAGACAGTGATGGTCTCTTATAATGGCTCACTACGGGAATCAGGAAGAGAAAGGCTCCGACAAAAACACCACTCACCGTAATAATCATGGACCCTAATGGTATGGGCACGGAGAAGGGTCAACTCCTTGTCAAGGGTGTGTAAAAAACACTCCTCACTTGTCCCTGAACCATAGAGGGGGATATGGGAAAAATCCCTGAGGTTTTCCGAAGATTGTGGATCCATGTTCTCCATCGAGGAAAGGCCTCTCCTAGTTCTGTGAACACCCCCTTTTTATAGGCAGACGAACCATCAGTGCTTATCAATCAAAAAATCCCAGGGGACCGTCAAAGAACCCCCACAGTAATGTCCGTCTTAATTACCGCTTCAATTAAGCTTAGGACCTCGAGGGCTCGGTCCTAGTGGAGGGATACTGTTATGGCCCATGCTGCCAAATAAACCCACATTAAACCCCACAACCACCCACACCGTTTTTGGGACTTTTCCGATTGCTCAAAGACTGAATAACCGATTTCTGGATGTCCAATACATCATTCCGAGGTTCTACACTTCCGAACCTCCGAAGACTTGGAAGTCAAGGTTCCGCTCCTTTGATAGACGACGGGCAGGATCATCGCATACCTCACTCCTTGTTCTTTGTTTTATATTGCCCCTTGTACTCTCTTTCCCCCCTTGTCTTTACTCGGTAAAAGATAGTACAAGAACTAGATACATGTATATAAGCCACCAGTCGGCTGGACTATTCGCCAGTATGAATATCGACTTAATACTGCGTCGTAGTTTCCGATTAAGTTCTGGTAAACTTTCCAACTTTCCGAAATTAGGGACAGATGATCAAGGAGGGCGCAACACATAAGTTGAAGCCAAGTCCCTGCGACCTCAAACCACCTGCACCACCCTATACCGTGAACAGTCCCAAGACCCCCCGCATTCCTGACTTCCATCCACTCCAATTCCGATCCTGATTCCAATCCTTCACCCCCACCCTTGGAATACAAATTCCCCCTTCAAAAACCTTTTGGGACCCTCCGAAAACCCTTCTGGAAGTCTCTAGCTAAGCACCAACACGCAGATTTAACACTTGGCCATAGTCTGCCTGACCTTTCAACAACACCCCTCGGCAGTACCGAGGTCCATCAGTACCCAAAGCTTGACAGTATACCCAGAATCACACTACTTTCTGTGCCTTACTTACGATTATGACCTCATGAAATAATAGCAGCAACACAAACATGTCAAAAAAGAGAGCAGTAAACAATCCCAGCCAAATCGATCTGAGTACACCAAAAACCTCGGCAAGAATGGCAAGCTCCTCCCAATTGAATGACAGAGATGCATAATCAACAACCTGTGTCTTTTTTGTAGGGCAAAAAATCACAAAATTGCCGGGTGCCCCAAAGCAACCAAAACCCATGCAACTACTACCCCCGACCCCGTCCCCCAGGCAACTGGTACTACAGACGCTAAAGTTGAAAATTCAGCATCAGCAACCGAGGACTAAGTCGCCATCCAACCGGCCTCTGTGCACACCGAGAGTTGCATCAACTCGGCAGATGCCAGTAGTGAGATCAATGCTGCTACGTCTTCCTCTCCTCCTCACTTTTATTTTGTCCCATCATCCAACTTGGGTACCAAACATTTTTGGCAAACCATCTTACATGCCTGATAGAATCAGCACTTGTTCACAACCACCCTTTTACTTCATTTTTGTTTGAAACTTCTGATCCAGTACTGCAAAAATTCAGTTATTACTGAACAATGGACATGTCACTAGATCTTCTGTCCAGACAAATTCAGTCCACCCATCTGTCAGTCATGTCACTAGATCCATCGGTCGGCAATATTCGGGCACAACTCGCTCACCTGCTATAATCTGTTGATTAACAGGGTATTGGGCAGTATTATAATCCGTCAAGCCACTAACGTTTTTAGGTGCATCCCGATGGCCTTGGTCCAGTTGGCACATGCCACTGCTCACCCAGGATCCTGTTCCATCGCTGGAAGCTTCGCCATAGCCCTAGTCAATGCAACTGCCTTGTGCATGCTTGTATACCAGAATGGCTGGCAAGTTTTTGGCTGGGACCTCTTGGTCAGTGTTGTCATTCGGCACATTTGGCCAAGGTCTCTTCCGTCCATCCCTGTAAAGCCCACAATACCATGCTCTGATTTACTTGGTAGTACCAACCAACCAACCCTTACCCATATCATCCCTCACCAGTATGTGGCCTTGGCTCGGTACATTGGGTTCATCATTTGGTTCATCATCTCTATCCCACCCTCCTATTCTTTATCATTCTTTTATTCCCTGTCCTTCCCCTTGCCTGTTTACCCTCAGGACATTCACTCTTTGTTGCCACTCGGCAGTGGCCCTATTGTTTTATGTTTGGCCACTCTCATTGTTCTATTCTCACTCACTCTTTTGTCCTCGGCCATATTTTATTGTTCTATTGTTGTCCACATTCCTTGTTCTATTCCTGATTATTGTAGACAATACCTCCACATGATTCTTCATACCTTATTGTTCTCCATTCCTTGTGCCACTCTGTTCCACATCTCACTTATTAGCCTATATAAGCAGCCAATGTATGTAGATGGTTCTTCGTTCTGGAAATCAACTAGGTTTACACCTTCTTGTCCTCCCCCCTCCTGTCCCAAGTCCTTTACCTGGGCCGACACTCTCGGCACTCTCCCGGGTATCCCTCTGTCCCAAATCAGTAGCATGCATGGGAAGTAGGGCGCAATGCACGAGCACGTTGAAGCCATGCCACTATTCCCAGCCTGCAGGACTTGGCGACTCCTCGGCATTCCCAGAGCCTGACAGTCCCCATCCGTTCCTGTTCATTCACTCTGTATATGCGCATCATATGCCTTTATGATCCTTCTCTGTTTTGCTTGGCTAGAGGCTGACACCTTTGGTAGACGGTGGGATGTCTACCTAAAAGGGGGGGGGGTGGCGACCAGCTAGAAACATTTTCAAAACTGCGCAAACTCCCCTCCCGAAGACATCCTTCTCCCGCAAACCCCCTCCATGCTGCCCCCCCACTCCCCACCTCATCCTTTACTCCTCCGTTTCCTCAAGTCCTACTCTCATTCCATCATGAATACCTCTTCACTCTGCCACAGCCAAACCTACTGAACACCTCAGCACATCTGACTTGCTCTTCTTTCCTTTATTTCATTTCTTTTTACATCTTCTAAAAAAAATAAAAAAACTTTATTAACTATTTCAAAGTCTCATCCTCATTGCCACCCATATCATCATCACCCCTCTCCTTCTGTTTGTCTTTATCTTCTCCAGCCTTTTCCCCCTCATCATCTACTTCCTGACTATCTTTTGGCTTCTCCGAATCTCCCAAATCCAGGATAAGGAACAATGCCCTCTCCACCTACTGGTTGCTCCTCTCCAACAGGTGGTTACTCCTGAGGAGCTCCTCCAAGAGCTCCACCATCCTCCTTCAGTCCTTATCCCAGGAAGCGTCGTGAAGATCTTGAAGGCCAATGTGTGGCTCCTCCTACACATTCAGCCAACCCTGCTATCATATCGACTATTCAGGTGCAGTCGGGACGCGATGTTAGCATAGACACATCTAGGCCAAGTGCCCAGGTAGCCACCTCTTTGCAGGAGAGTGCCAATCCCGTGATATCATCCTCCTCTGGACCGCAAAGTCAACCAACCTCCACTTGGGCAACAGTCTGAGAAGAAGATGCTGGTATGTTATATCCTGAGGGTCAGGAGGACACTCTTCCGCCAGCATATAACCCTGGCTGGGATTTGCATCAATCTTAATTTTCTTATGCACTCATCCTGAGCATGCCCGATTGAAGGTTCAACCTGTGGAACCTCCACCACTGGGATCCTCCCGCTTGGTTGTATGTTGCAGGCCCGCTTCGGCCTTTTCCTTGGTGGTTCCACCACCTCCTCTTCATCCACGTCTCCCTCAGAACCATCCTCACTCTCTACCACTGACTCTTGGTCAGAATCCCAAATAATGGGGCAACTTTTGGCCCTGGACACCCATGGAGTGGATAAGCTATACCGCACCTTGCGCCCTTTGCACATTCAACAGGGAGCCCCCAGTCCCGGGACACTACATTCTTGCCCCCGCTTCTTGCACTCCTTGCAAGGTGGATGGAGGATTGGAGCCCACTCATCAGTGGCCTCATTGTGCTAGTTACAAGAATCAGCAATAATAGACAATAGATGAAAAACCACTTACCTGGGCCCCTGCCATCCTCTCACTTTGTCCCTTTCCTTTTTCAGCTGGCTCCAAACTGGGCCCTGCTGTCACACTCCTACCCCTCTTGCACGGAACCCTCAGGACTACTGAGGTCCTGGAACCCCCCACAACAGTGGCACCTTGAACCTTCATCATCACATCCGGTACCCCACCACCCTGGGTGCACTCCTTTCTGACCAACTGCTCAGGATTTCCCACCCTGGCCGACTTCACCAGCTCAGCAGTTGCATTACGAGCCTCTGGGCTCACCAGTGGGATGTCGGTTGCCTGATTAATTACGACAGCCCCCTTTGGGTCTTCAACGGTGTCCTTGGTGCTAGGAATGACCGCTTGCTTCATGGCATCCTTCTCGGCCACCTTATCCACAGCCGCCTCTGCTTCCCTCCCTTCGGTCACCTTTTGTATGGCCTCCTCATCCCCCTTCTATTTTTCCTCAGCCCCCTCCTGTTTTTCTCCATCAGCCCTGGCCTTGGACTCTTCTTCAATAACCTGTGCAGCTTCTGTCGCCTTGCAGTCATGCTGCCGCCAAACCCGCTTCATATCTATCTCAGCAAGCCGTCTCTTGTCCTCGTTGGTGTCGTAGCCCATTTTTTCTTTCTTTTGTCAATTGAGTTATGCGGGGTTCTGACAAGGGAGGAAGAATATGTCTAGGCGCTATACCCAAACCTTCATGTGATTAGGTGGCCAAAATTCTAATATTTAATCTCCAGCTACCAGCTTCATGGGTTCAGCCGCTAAGGGGGGGATACTGTCAAGTACACATACCAAGAACCATCCACTTGGCAATGCCAACTGAGCAACCATTCTATATCCGCAACCAAGTGCCCACACCACATTCAAACTTGGTACACTGGCCTCGGCTCGGTACATTCACCATCCACACTCCTCACCCTTCGTTCTGCCTCACCTCATGACTTTCTGCCCTTGTGTTATCCTCAGGTACAGCCCTTATTTTATAATCAGGCACTTCCTATTGTTCTACCCTCCGCCATGTTCCTATTATCTTATCCTTTATTGTTCTATGCCCGATTACATTCCTTCATTCTAATTTTACTCGTTGTGGACAATAACCGCATGCCCTGCATACCTTGTTGTTCCACATTCCTTATTCCACATGTCACTTCTTAACCTATATAAAGTAGGACATGCATGTACACACTAGGCTTAGGCCCTTCTACCTTCTTCTTGTCCGTAAAGTCCTCGACTTGGGCCGGCATCATCAGCATCCTCCCAAGTATCTGTCTGTTGCAAAACCAGTGGCACGCATAGCAAGTAGGGTGCAACACACAAGTACATTGAAGCCAATGCCACTACTCTTAGCCTGCAGGACTTGGCCATAGTCTGTGTGACCTTTCAACAACACCCCTCAGCAGTACCAAAGTCTGTCAGTACCCGAAGCTTGACACACCCTATCCCTTCTATCCCTCACTATTCTCTCATTCTCTGTCCATCCCCTTACCCATTCTCCCCTGGAACATTTGATATTTACTTATTACTTCGGTCATGGCCCTATTGTTTTATCTTTGGCCATCCTCTATTGTTCTATTCTCACCCACTCCTTCATTATTTTATTCTCAGCCATATTCTATTATTCTATTCTTGCCAACATTCCTTATTCTATTCTTGATCACTGTAGACAATCCCTCCACATGGTTTTTCATACCTTATTGTTCTCTATTCCTTATGCCACCCTGTTCCACATCTTGCTTCTTAACCCATATAAGTAGCGGATATATGTAGATAGTTGCCCACTCTGAATATCAACTTGGTTTGCACCCCCTCATCTGCCTTTCCCCTGTCTAAAGTCCTTCACTCAAGCCGACACCCTTGGCATCTTCATGAACCTCTCTTCTGTCCAAATCAGTGGCACATATGGAACAGTAGGGTGCAACGCACAAGCACATTGAAGCCTAGCCACCCTGAATGGTCTGCAGGACTTGACCGAATCCTCAGCTTTACCAAGTTGTAACAAATCCACACATATGTCACTTAGTATGTCAGTCTCAGCCTAGCACATTCATCCACCACATCCCTCATTCCTATCCCTCATCCACTCTTCCCCGCTCATTATCCACTAATCTCACCCCGTCCACTCCTTATTTCTCGGCCTGTTTTACCTCAGGACATTTTACCATTGTTTTATCTTTGACCATGACCCTATTGTCTTATAATTGGTCACTCTCTATTATTCTATTCTTGGCCACATTTCTATTATCTTATTTTCATTGTTCTATTCTCATCCACATTCCTTATTCTATTCTGGATCACTGTGGACAATGCTTCCACATGCTCTACATACCTTATTGTTCTCCATTCCTTATTCCACATCTCACTTCTTAACCTGTATAAGTAGCAAATGTATGTAGATAATTCCTCACTCTGAATATCAACTTGGTTTACATCTTCTCATCCTGTTATAGCCCATGCCACCAAACAAACCCACATTAAGCACCACAACCACCCGCACCATCTCCGGGACCCTTCCGATTGCCCAAGCCTGCATAACAGATTTCCGGAGGTCTGACATACATTCCGAGGTTCCGCAATCCCGAACTTCTGAAGAATCTGAAGTCAAGGTTCCGCTACTTTGATAACTGACGCGCAGGACCATCGCATACCTCACTCCCTTGTTCTCTCTTTTATATTGACCCCTTGTACTCCCTTTCTCCTTGTTTTATAACCGGCAAAGATCGTACAAGGATAGTCGCATGTATATAGCCTTCCAGTCAACTGGACTATTCGCCAGTATGAATATCGACTTAATTTGCGTCGTAGTTTCCAATTAGTTTCCGGTAAACTCTCCGACTTCCCAAAATTAGAGACAGACGATCGAGGAGGGCGCAACACATAAGTTGAAGCCAAGTCCCTGTGACCTCGAACCACTCGTACCGCCCTATACCGCGAACAGTCCCCAGCCTCCCGGCATTCTCGACTTCTGCCCCCGATTCCGATTCCGATTCCAATCCAATCCCAGTCCCTACACTACCCTCGGAGTACAGACTTCCCCTCGGAACCCCATTGGAAACCCCCCTAGTCCTTCCGGAAGTCTCTAGCTAAGCACCAGCACGCGGATTTAACACATCCTCCCTTCTCCCATCTGAAGTCCCTTACTCAGGCTGACACTCTCGGCACTCTCCCGGGTCTTTCTTCTGTCCAAATAAGTGGCACGCATGGAAAAGCAGGGCACAACACAAGAGTACATTGAAGCCTAGCCACCTCAATTGGTCTGCAGGACTTGGCCAATTCCTGTCTGCACTATTAGCATTACTGAGACTTAATACATGTGTATCGAGTGGACTTTTCCTGGAAAGGAAATCTCATCCTTATGTTTGAGAAGACATGTCTTTAGCAAGGTCATGACAGAATTCCTAAGTCTGGTTATTCATCTATGTACATGAGGGAAGGGGACTTTACCTAGCAGTGGGGGAATTCCTTAGAGGAAAACCTAAAGCCCCATGCTAGTAAATCCTGTGCTCTATATACCCTGTACCCATGCACTGCTTCCCCAACATACCTTACCCCTCCCTTGGGTCTGGCAGTATAATCTCCCAAATACCTGCAAGCCCAGTGCTGGGAGCCTGGCTTGAGATCTTGGGGTGTTGTTATAGCCCATGCTTTCAACAACCCACACTAACCCCCACAATCACCTGCCTCTATTCTGAGACCTTTCCGACCGAAAGGACAAAGGATTGTTTTCCGTAGTTCCCGTTCCTGACAAGTCTGACCGAGAAACCGCGTTCCCGCTCCCGTTCCCGTCACGACCGAGACACCATCCCCGAGTCCGTTTCCGACCGAGGACTCAATACTTTGATAACCGACATGCAGGACCATCGCGTACCTCACTCCCTTGTTTTCTCTTTTATATTGACCCCTTGTACTCCCTTTCTCCTTGTTTTATGACCGGCAAAGATAGTACAAGGATAGTCGCATGTATATAGTACTCCAGTTGACTGGACTGTTTGCTAGTACGAATATCGACTTAGTCTACCACCTAGTTTCCGATTCATTTCCAGTAAACTCCCGTCTCCTTTCCGAAATTAGGGACAGACAATCGAGGAGGGCGCAACACATAAGTTGAAGCCAAGTCCCTTCGACCTCAAACACTTCAGTGACCAGATTGAACCAATCCGCGACCGACCCTAAGTTCCTGGTGCTTCCGCCTCCGTCCATAGTCCGTCCGACTTCCATCTTCGGTCCTCGGCCCTGTTATGGACCTCCACGCTAACCCAGGTAGCTCCTTCGGAAGTATTAGCTAAGCGCCTGACATGCGGACTTAACAGGTGTCAGCTCAGTGTGTGATGGGGAGATTGGTCAGTCATTGGATCTTAGGGGAAGTCAGCTCAGATCCTCCCCAACCCTTGGCTCGTCTGTCACCTTGGCCAATGCTCTCAGGGCCCCTCATCTCATCCCTCACCCTTCCTTCCCAGGGGTGTACCTCGTGTTGTCTAGAGGTCTCAAGGATGTCAGAGTCATCAAGTTGTTAGGCCGAGACCTCAGTTGGCTCTGCCAGCCTACTGACTGAGTTGTTGGTGCTCGGCTTAGGGAAAGAGATGGGTCATCCCCTGACATAGACCCACATATTGACATGTTCCAACATCTGCTGGTACAGGTTCCATCTCCAATCTGTCAGTAACTCCCATAGATCTGAATCATCTAGAATCCATTCTAGTCATCTATATCATGTGACATAATTCTCCCCATTCAAGGGATTGATCTTGTACATATTGGTACTTGTTAACACAATAAATGTGGAGGGGAGTGATTTGATAATGAGATAGAGTATAGATCAATTTATTTAGTTATGGCCAGGGTCCCATAACCTGTAGATCAAAAGTGTAGATAATGTGAGAACTACTTTCTATTCACCAGGTCTCATGTCTTAAATACATAAAAATGTAGAAGTCTGGATGACACCTCAGTCATATAAGTACCATGACTTGATATATTATTAATACCTTGATGATATCTATACAAGGGCTGTATGTAAGTATGTGCATACAATATATAATAGATATCTTACCTCAGTTGTGTAAGTAATGCAATTGAGAGAATAAAACACTAGCTAGTGTATCTTATATACCATAGCAGTGTGGCACAGTGGATCTCATAACAATAGGCGGTATTGTGTGGGAAGACAATAGCGCTCAGTCAAGTGGATGTGGATTAGTGGTGTATACGTGTCTGAGGGACACGTCATGAACAGTCTCAGTCTCCAACAAAAACCTCATACCAATGATAGATCTTTTTACCCGCGATCCCCAGTTCTAATCTACCTAGCTGTGTTCCATCTCTTCCGCGATCGCCTTTACCTGAGACATCCAGGGCCATGTCACCGGCCGTACCCGCGACCATATTGCTGGTCATTCCAAAAGTTCAGCCACAAAACAAGGACGATACTTTGTGGCGGTTCTTTAGTAACTTTTGAAGACTCCGAAGGAAGGTTGTCATTCTTTATCACATTCTTCGAGACTCGGTAAAATCACCAAGGTGTTAAGACACATTTCATTAGAAGAGTCGGTTCTTCGGGTGTTGTGGATTTGTCAAAGTCACCTAAGTCACTGGCATAAGCATAGGAAAAGGCAGGGCACTTGATCACCTCATCACCGAAGTATTATTTTCGAGGGGTGTTCATCTCCAGATTCTGCAATAACGCTTAAGTTGTGCGTAATAAGCAGTTTTCGTTGAATCATGGGGATTTTTGTCTATTAAGCTCGAAAAACTAATATAAACCTATCATAAGTTCATACATTTTTCAATATAAAATCAGAGAAGTTAGTCTTAGGAAAAGCCACCTTGTAATTAGTCACATTTTATTGGTGAAGTGTGGATATATTCCGTAGGTAGGTCACGGTGACATGTTGGTGAATTGTACCGGAATTCATGAAACACATGAAAAGAAAAAAACGCATCAAGTTGTTTCAGTTCGGTTCCTCCATGTGCAGATAAAATTGGTGCACTTGACACTGGTTCATCGCGTGCCTGAAATCAACGTCGAATAGGACATATCCGGTAGGCGTTGCTTTACAAGTCAGTTGGACAAAATTGCCACGATTTCATCAACTGATGATTCGAGTAGTGATCAGCGCCTTTGAACAAGTGCTTAATGACATGGAAAATTAGCAAACGTTTAGATACCGGTGAGATGGCCGAGTTGGTCTAAGGCGTCAGACTAAGGTTTATTAATCTGATCTCTTCGGGGGCGTGGGTTCGAATCCCACTCTCATCACTTTTCTACCTGATACCTTTGAATCTCATGGTACATTTTTTTATTGATGAGTTTGCTATTCAAGGAAAAAAATAATTCAATTTTCTTGATCTTTCAAAATCCATCCAAAGGAATAACCTGTGTAAACCTTGGGGTACTACTAAGATTCATTGTTATTATAGTTGTTTTCTATAAGACCTCGTTGATCCTTTTCGATTTCCATCTCTTCGATTGCTACCATATCAACCACTTCTTCTGAATCTACTTCCACGCCATCTTCCACATCTTCTTCTGCCACCAATTCTTCTTCTTCTTCTTCTTCCTCCTCCTCTTCCTCCTCCTCCTCCTCCTCTTCCTTCTCCTCTTCCTTCTCCTCTTCCTCCTCCTCTTCCTCCTCCTCTTCTACTTGCTCTTGCTCTTCATCTTCACGTGCACCTGCGGCAGCTTCTGTCCCTCCCATAATATCATCCTTATCATTATTGCGCACTTCGGCGTTCTCGAACGTTTCAAGTGCAAAATCATTTTGATCATTCTCGTGAAGGCCTTGGACGGCAGGAAATGGAGGATCCGTTTGTCTGTCGGGGGTATCTGGCCTAGTCAACTTCTCCTTTCCTTTTGCTCTTCCCCTCAATTCTGCAACCTTTCCTTTGCCCTTATGGGGTTTCCCTACTTCCCTGTATGCTGTATGTAACAACACCCATTGATTATAGGCTCAAACAAAAATAAGAATGACCGTACTTTCTAGTTCCCGTTCTAATAAAGGGACCAAATCTCCCAATTCTATAATTTCGAGGGCTTTGAGAATATCTGGACCAGTTATGGTCTTGCGAGAGTGTGAGGACGCGACATCTTGCGCTCTAACGTGTGGGAACTGTAATTGGAGTGTTTGACATGAACGATGGCTTCAAAACTCACGTTGCAGCTATAAGTATCGCGCAGCGCGAAAATAGGTCAACTCCCACTCTCTGACATGTTTGTGTTATAGTCTAAGCATTGCAGCGCCGGCGTACCTATGTAGTTAATAAAGACGGTGGCGCCATTCATTAGAGCACTGATTGTATCTTTCTGCAGCTTTGAGTCGTGTGGCAACTGGAGGAAAAGAAGACTAATGAGCTATGACAATTTAGACTAGTGGGATGAATGCTCCCTCCTACCGCGGATTTTGCAATTCGGGTAACCAGTGCTTTTGGGAGCTGGAAGCTGTCGATGCCCTCTGAGCTTGAGCCGGGTTGTGCGCGTGTTGACATACTCGCAATTGAAGGGTTTCAAGCGGAGATTACACGCACGGTTGCCTTTGATAGTACTTAGCAACTTCAGCTCTTACACAGCTTGAAAGTCAGGCACCATATAATGATGGATAATTATCTTTCAACGATGTCACTTTTCCCTACCCATTATCATTTATCGTGATCAAGCTCTCTCAGCAACTGTTCTTCTCACGGTGCTTGCCCTTAGTCACCATTATGCGTATAAGTCGGCTTCCTCCGTAGACGCATTGCTTCAGAAGAGTTCTGAAACAATCTCACGGGTACCCCATATTTAACCCTTGCTGCTTGAATCTAATGCCTAACCATGTCTGGGACGATAAATGACGTTGATTATCGTCATTGTTGAGTTCTATATTTGCCCTTTGAAAAGAATGCGTCGCACCACACTCTCGTAGAGTCACGAGTGACAGCTCTTCCATAAGAG
>QLPG01002787.1:0-20189 GCA_003314385.1 Gomphus sp. MG54
TACCCATCCGACCCCCTTCGGCTTTCCCGAGGCCTGTCAGTATGTACGGTTCCTGACAGGGAGTACGTACATGCATGTCCTACTTATATAGGTTAAGAAGTGACATGTGGAATAAGGAATGTGGGACAATAAGGTATGCAGAGCATGTGGGGGTATTGTCCACAATGAGCAAAAAATAGAATAGAGGAATGTAAATGGAGATAGGACAATGAAAATAGAATAATAGGAATGTGGCCAAGGATAGGATAATAGGGAGTGCCTAACTATAAAACAATAGGTCATGGCCGAGGATAAAACAATGGTCAGATGTCCCAAGGTAAGATGGGTTAAGGATTAAGGAGTGGACGGGGTAGGATTAATGGTAAATGGAACAAAGTGGATGAGGGATAGGGACAAGGAATGTGAATAATGGATGTGCTGAGCCGAGACTGGCATACCAAGTGATTTGCATGCGGCTTGGACACTTGTATGTGGACATAGTCTGACTGCTTGGTTGGCACTGCTGAATTACTGGACACTTGGTATGTGTACTTGACAGTGATGTCCAGACTATAAAGGCTGAAGAGGCTAAAAACATTAAAAACAGAATTACTATAGTATTGTTTATGTGGGAATTGTGTGACCATGACTGCTACCTTCCATGTTCAGTACATTAGTCATCAGGATTACTAAGCAGCTAGCTAGTTATTTTCATTTCTAGCACTGAGAACTGGCTCATCTTCTATAAGAAGCTAAGCCATGAGTATGATCTTTCATAGCATATCCTACCAGGACTAATATTCTTCATTAGTCCCTATTTAGGTAATTAGACAATAATACATCATCTTCTACAAGAAGCTGAGCCTCCCTGTTTAGTTGCAACTCATTTCATCAGGTTACCTAGATACCACCAAGCTGAAACAGTAGCTTTGCAGCACAGGCACTGTGTAAAATTCAAAGTTGGAATATACAATTTTGTGAAAGGCAGGGATTTCACATTTTAACCTGTGTATATTGTTAAGTGTAATAGAGTGAAAGAGTGATAAAGAGTAAAATCAGACATGGACACCACAGACACAGACATAGACACAGATAGAAGAGGTGGTTGTTAAGACAAACCTCATAGTTACATGTGGGCACCTATACAAACAAAGTGTCCACAATATAATGTATACTAACATATATTGCTCTTTATAACATAAGCTAACAAAATAATTAAAAAGCAGCAAGAAAGGACTGCCCATACTTGAAACATCAAAATCCTTGATTAATCAAGACTTGCCTCTCTTGCTGCTAGTTTAAGTCCTGATCCTAGCAGTTCTACTGCCTATACACCTTTGTTCTCACAGCCAAAGGTCTTTCCTTACAATCACCCAAAACATCTAGGTGAACTGAAAGGCATGAAACAAGTTCTCACAGAAAGAGGTCTCTGGTGAAATAGATTGCTACTAAAAGAAAAACAAAGCCCCTGAGTTTGATGGCAAAATCGATGTCATCTGTTCCTGGCAGAAAGAGGCTGTCGCGGAGAAATATGCAACAACGTATGACCAGCAACCAGGGTATCAGATGTCTGGCATCCAATATTGTTCTCCACCATGTTGAGAAGTAAACGAGTGCCCATGATGCATGGAATAGCAATCTCCCAACTTGAAAACAATATTTCTGTCAGGAATGTCTTCTGAAAAATTATAAACGGACACACCTAATGGCAACTAATAAAAGGTTTCGAGAGGCATAAATAAAAATTAAGGCGTTAACAAGCAAAGAAATAAAGACGCTATGGAAGGGCCATGTCATCATAGTGAAGAGGACAGTAACGTTGTCATTTACGTTAAAAAGTAGATCAAACTGCCTCATGTTAGCGACGCTAGAATCAATCTTATTGGAAAATATCAACTAACTTTTCACGAATGAGGACCTTGAGTAAGGGTGACCCATATTGGGAGATGTATATTGACCATGCTTTGTAAATCATGAAAAGGCACAGGATGGCCTCGATGACCATCGGAGGAACATGAACAAGAAAACCGAAATTTGACAAGGTAGGAGTGTAGCACCCGGTGAAGACGTATATCGAAGGTAATGCCGAGCCTGTTTAGGTTATGAGACAAGATGAGTGAAGAATTTTCAGCAGTTGAACTCACCAGCTGGGAGAAATAATATACAAATGACTATCCAGGCGGCTATTGCTAACAAAATCATGCCAGCGACGCAAAGAATTACTTTTTTATCGCGATGAAAGGCGACATAGATCTGTGCATACACCTATGTATCAGGAGACCTTGTGCTTGAAATGAAGAGCATACTCGGGAAACCAGTATAACTATCAAACCTCGAGTTAGCTCTGCTTATTCAACTGGAAAACGCTAACCTTGTACACTGGCGAATATGAGCATTCCGCTGTTCGATGTCTGTCAAAATGAGTGTATGGCATCGAGGCGGACGTACGATGCAGCTTGCCAACGAATGTAATTCATGCAGCTGAAGGAACCATGCGGATCTAATGAAACAATCTCAGGCAGGTCCGATTGTACGCTTACAACTTCAAAGGCAAAATCAGCTTGGGAACACCAGTCAGAGTTTAAATTGATAATTCACATTATCAGAAAGAGAACGGTGAAATAAAGCTTCAATGCCACATCGTCATTATCGTCATTATCCTAGATCTTGTCTATAGGATTGGGACAATAAACACACCTGAGATATTAAAAATGGCGCCACAAGTCCGAAGTAGCGAACCTGTTGAGATTTGACATGAGTATTGGGGGATTTCGATAATTCATAGAGGGGGCAGAAAGAGACTAACGAAGATAAATGCCAGCTTTCCAAGGGAGTATTGGCGATTCCAAATCAGGGTGACCTGATATAGGTTTTGAAAAAAAAAATGGCAACATGAAGAGATTGAACCAACTTCAGCATCAAGGGTGAGGGCTGCATGAACGTCAGTGGATGGAATGAACTCCAATCGACATACTCACCATGATCATATATCAAGAGGGTCAAAGATGCAATCCATGAGTATTTAGAAGCATTGACTGCATAAACAAGTCGGTCATAGTCAAAGCGTTGTAGGATATAATTGTAAACAAGGACTTGCATGCTGTTAAGACTGTAGTTATTGATCGGGAATCAAGCTGAGGGGAAAGAGACATTCTGTATAACTTGTGTGTGACTGTGCTAAGAGATAGAGGCTGATCTTTATGGTACTCCGGAACATAAGATTAGTGGACAGTTGGGTCTGCAATTGAGCCTGGACCTAGCATTAAGTGATAACTTAGGTTATTCGTTAGACGCACAACTCATTGAAGGCGCTGAGTTTCCGTCTCAAGTCCTGTGAACATGAGAATTATTACTTTGGAAGCTCAAACATAGAATTTGGAAACATGTCAAAGAATGAGCAACCATTGATTGATTCGTTCATTCTCCCTGTAACATCTGAATTCAAAGGCAGTATGATCAATGCAACAAAGCCGAACCAGTGTTGTTCGTGATGTCTTTACTAACCTAAGCAGCTCAAGGTTTGAAATGCCGTAAGATATTGGTAATGCTGCTGGTCCCGGTTATGGCCCCGAGTCGCCATCTCAGTCGTCACAAGTCGATTCAAAGCACTATGGCTAGCAGAATGGCAATACCAACTTCTTTAGCACCTGCGATCTTTCAAGAGCATCGTGTATCAGAAGTACATCGTTGAAAGTTGTATTTCTCCTCCAAGCTCTGGTTTTGGTATTGGTTTGCTGGTTCGCTGATCTGGTGCGGCCGCCTGTCGCTTTCGATGTGGCGGGCGGCGGTGTTGCGTTATCGCTTGATGGCATGCCTTTTTCGTGTACTTCTTTTCGTGGAAGTACCGTATCTAGTTCTCAGAATGTATTCCAACAGCTAGACAGGTAGATTGGTTTGGTGTGCGTGAAAATGAGGAATTTTTGGTTTGGGTTGTGGTGGTGAGCGTCAAGAGTTGTCCCCGTGGGAGATGGGTTAAGGTACAGTTGCGGAACTATTGAAAGTTGGTGAGCTCGTGGCGATCGGGAGAGAAACCTGCATATCTTCAGTTCGGGATATATCAAACAAGACGAACTATCTCGTCCACCTGTGGGGCTTAAGAGATTTGACGGTGTTGCTACACCATTCCGGTCATCGTCCTCGGTCCTCAGAGGTGTGAGACTCATCTTCACATTCCCGGGGACGTGTTAGTTCCTGGTTCCTGCGGTGTGGCAGTTTTCCATGCCCATATCCCGAGGAAGATGGTTTAAGATTGTTAGTGAATTCAATTATAATGAATGTGAGGGCTGTTTCCCCCGCGATACGCATGGTTCTTTGTCCATGTTTATGTTTCTCCTTCCCCCCCCCGCGAAGGTTCCGGGTCTTTTCTGGCCCTCCTCAAGGCAAATATTGAAGATACTGTAGGTAATTGAGCAACTTGCAACAGTGATTCAGAGAAATTTTAGGGCAATCTAATTTATTCTTCTCGGTGAATGTCAACCACTGTGATTTTTTATTCAAATATACCTGATTTATTATTTTACAATGAAATTAAAGGAAATGAGGCAATATTTTACATTTAATTATACATTAGGCTCACCTCCTCAGTGAATGTCAACCACTGAGGAGGAGGAGCGCATATGTGGGTGGTGTTTCACCCACATATAGCTATGAGCTGTCCCCTAAGCTCTAGCCTGGTGAGGGGCCAACCTACCAGTCCCTTCCCAAGGAGCCTGTCAAGCGTTGGTAATGGGGGAATGGCCAAGTCCTGCAGGCCATTAGTCGTGGCTTTGGCTTCAACATACTCATGTGTTGTGCCCTACTGTAAGGGCAACCTAAGCAGGCATTCTACCCTAAGGTGGCGCACTGGCGAAGGGGGATCCAAAGGTTTAGTATGGTACCTAATACATGGGGGCTAGCCTACCTGGCGAAGGGGGATCCAAAGAGAAAACTCTAGGGAACCCTTCGCCCACTGACTACTGTATATAAGCACCATCGTTATGGCACTCCACACTCTACCGGGCATCACCCTCCGTACCGACCAGGAAGTTCTGCCAGGGCCTCGACTCTGAGAACGGATGACGAAAGGGAAGCCAAGGGTTACAGTCGACCCTTCTGAAGGGTACTCGCTAACAGGGATGATGGTTCGGTGCACGGTACACTTGGTACTGCTGTGAGTGGATCGGATGGACTTCGGTTGGCGGGTGTGGAGTACGAGCGGGTCGGCGCTGGTCAGGGTTCATGATCGGGGGTTCCCCTGACATCACCCCCCCTCTAGGATGTGGCATCCCCGACGCATTGATCCCCACAGGCAGGACTGGGGTGTGGGATCTAAAGGTGGACGCGTCCAAGGTGCGTATTCAGCATGGGGCACCCGGGTGTAGACGGTAGAAGTTGGCGATAAGGTCGGGGGCCCAGACATCGCTTTCATTCTCCCATGAGTTCTCCTTGTAGCCATAACCCTTCCATTTGATAAGGAATTGTAGTTGATTTGCTCTCATCCGGCTGTCAAGTACTTGTTCGACTTCGAAGTGTTCCTCTTTGTCGACGAGAATTGGCTGCGGCAGAAGGGGCTGTCGCCTACCTGGGATGGGGTCTGCTGGGGCTAGGGTGAGTTTAACGACGGGGAAGACCGGGTGAAGACGGCTCAAGGTCTTCGGGAGACGAAGTCGGTATGCATGAGACCCTACTTGTTCCTCCACGAGATAGGGGCTGACTCGCCTATGTGCTAATTTCTTGGACGGTCGATTGGTGCGAATATCGCTAGCGTCGAGGTACACCTTGTTGCCTGGGACAAATGTCGGTGTTGGCTGGCACCTATGGTTGTAATAAGTCGCCATATTGTCCTTTGCCTTTACTAGGGCCGCCTTCGGTTCCAAAAGTGCCCCCTCCATCTGCTCCTTGAACTCGTTTACAGACTTGAGGTGCCATGGGGGTTGGTATGGTTCAAATCCCACCCGTGGGTGTCTACCCATGTCCAGCAAAAACGGGGACTCACGGGTCGAGGTGTGAACGTGGTTATTGTACTGGAATTCGGCTAGGGGTAGGAGGTCATCCCAGTCATCTTGCCTCTCATTAATGAAGAGGCGCAAGTACTGTTCCAGTTCTTGGTTTACTCGTTCTGTCTGACCATCCGTCTGCGGGTGGTAGGCCGTAGAGGCCACCAAGCGAACACCTAGTAAGCAGTAGAGCTCCCGCGTGAACTCGTGGACGAACTGCACTCCTCGGTTAGACACCACCATCCTCGGCAGCCTATGCAGCTTCCAAATGTGGTGTAGGAAGAGTCATGCTACTCCGGCCACCATTACTGTCATGTGGGTCGGTATGAAGTGTGCCCGTTTTGATACCAAGTCTACCATGTTCATCATGGCATCATACCCGTGCACGTCAGGGAGCTCCACTATGAAGTCTACGCTTATAGTATCCCACCGTGTCTCGGGGACCGGGAGCGGGTGGAGTTCCCCAACCAGTCGCTGCCTCTGGACCTTTGTGCATAGGCACAGGTCACACGTCTTAGTGTACTTGCCGATGTATTGGGACATGTGAGGCCACCAGTAGTTTTGGGAGACGAGTTCGAGGGTCTTCCAGCAACTGGGATGCCTGGCAACCCTTGAGTCATGGTGATGGGCTACTATCCATCGCCGGAGGCCTCCCACTGTCAAGCGTTGGTTACTGACGGACTTCGGTACTGCTGAGGGGTGTTGTTGAAAGGTCGGGCAGACTATGGCCAAGTCCTGGAGGCCAAGAGTAGTGGCGTTGGCTTCAACGTACTCGTGCGTTGCGCCCTACTTGCCATGCATGCCACTGTATTTGTAACAGACAGATACTCGGGGGGATGCTGAGGATGCCGGCCCGAGTTGAGGACTTAACAGAAGAGAAGAAGGTAGAAGGGCCTAAGCCTAGTCGATACCCAGAATGAGGAAATATGTACATGCATGTCCTACTTATATAGGTTAAGAAGCAACATGTGGAATAAGGTATGTGGAACAATAAGGTATGCAGAGCATGTGGTTATTGTCCACAATGAATAAAATTAGAATAAAGAATGCAACGTGGGGATAAAACAATAAAAGATAGGATAATAGAAATGTGTCCAAGGATAGGACAATAGGAGGTGCCAGACTATAAGACAAGGCTTGTAACCGAGGATAGTACAAGGGCAGGAAGTCCCAAGGTGAGAAGGGTCGAGGGGTGGGGACAGGGAGTGTGGATGGTGGACATGCCGAGCCGAAACCGGCGTACCAAGTGTCATGCACGCAATGCAGGTACTTGGTCATGGATATGGGGTGATTGCTCGGTCGGCATTGCCGAATAGACGTGTCTCAGTATGGTACTTGACACCCACATCTGGAATGTACGCCTTCCCTCGGAAGGTCAACAACCCATCGGCCTCCGCCCATTCGGCCGAAACCAACGACCTCCCTCCTGCTTCTTGCAGCTTCGTCACTGCCTCCACTACTTCGTCCTCTAGTGTCCCTCCGGTCAGCACCCTCTTCAGTTCCCGGGCGATTTCTTGCTCTTCCCCTTCCAGCGCCACTCCTTCTAGGGCCCATATCATGAACAGCTCCAGTCGGAGCAAGACTAGGTCTCTATTGTCGCCCGCACCCAATCCATGGTCTGACTGGTGCAAAAGCACGTCGGACTTCCCCATTGCTACTCCCGGTCTGTGCCGCAGGTCGAAGTTGAAATGTGAGAGGTAGAGGGACCAGCGGGCTTGTTGCCGGTTCAGCTTCTTCGAGGATCGGAAGTATTCTAGGTTCTTGTGGTCAGTCCAGATCTCGATGCGGTGTTCGGCGCCCTCTAGGAAGTGTCTCCACTCCTCCAATGCCCGGATGATAGCGAGCATCTCCTTATCGTGAATCTCGTAGTTCCTCTCCACTGGGGAGAGGCTCTTCGAGTAAAAGGCAATCGGGTGCCACTTGCCATCCTTGCACGACTGCTGCGAAAGGACCGCCCCGGTGGCTACATCAGAGCTGTCCGCTTCTACCTGGTAAGGGCGGGTGTCGTCGGCGAACCTGAGGATGGGCGCCGTCGTGAACTTCATCTTGAGCCCTTCGAAGGCCGCCTGTTCCTTGCCTCTCCACTTCCACTTGGTGTCCTTCTTTACAAGTTCGAACAATGGCCTGGCATGGTGTGAGAATTTCTCGATGAACCTCTGATAGAAATTGGTGAAGCCCAGGAAGGCCTGTACCTCTTTCCGGTTCAAAGGCGTCGGCCAACCCGTGACTCCTTCTACCTTGACGGGGTCCATCTCCACCTTGCAATGAGATATAATGAGGCCCAAGTACTCAATCCTGGTCCATTCAAACTCACACTTCTCCAGCTGAAGGTAGAGTTTGTGGGCCCTTAGTCGTTCAAGAACCTCCCAAACGACTTGTCGATGCTCCTTGAGAGTCTCGGTGAAGATGAGGATGTCATCCAGGTATACACACACATGTCCTTCCATTACAAGGTCCTGGAAGATGTCGTTCATCATGGTCTGGAATGTCGCGGGGCTATTAGTGAGGCCAAAGAACATGACAAGGGGCTCGAATAGTCCCCGGTTTGTGTGGAACACCGCCTTCCACTCGTCTCCCTCCTTAATCTTTACATTATTAAACCCCCATCGCACATCCAACTTGGTAAAGTACTTGGCTCCTCGAAGTTGTGCAATGAGCTCCGAGATGATGGGAAGGGGGTACCGGTTCTTCACCGTCATCGCATTGAGTACCCGATAATCCTGGACCAGTTGGAGGGAGCCATCTTTTTTCTTGATGAAGAACATGGGGCTTCCCATGGGGGATTTCGAGGGGCGGATGCATCCTGTGCGCACATTCTCCCATAAGAACTCGTCCAGGTCTCGCTGTTCGCTCGGAGAGAGAGGGTACACCTTACAGGCTGAGAGTTTCGCTCCAGGCTCTAATTCGATCGCATGGTCCCACGTCCTCTGCTCGGGGAGAGAATCGAAGGACTCCTTCTCGAAGAGGTTGTTAAAGTCTTGGAGGTAGGGCGGGATCATTCCTTTTTCTTTAGGAGGGGTACTCCGGAGTGCCCATTCGGCCAATTGCTGCGCCATCATGGCGGCCACGATGGTAGTGATCGGAACATCTGGGGGGGCCACGGTCACGAAGAGGCGATCACCTGGTTTGAGGAAGGGCACATCGTCGTCGATACCTTTGCAGTCTTCTGACTCGTTGGTGGTCATGCCTGGCAAGGGGCCATTCCGAAGAGTCCAAACTGCCATTTCCTCCCGACGTTCCTTCTCTAGCCTGACCTGGCAGGTGTGGCATTAGGCCGAGCACCAGCTTAGCGTGACTTCTTGTATACGCCAGTTGACTTCGGGGTTGTGATTGCAAAGCCAGGGATAGCCAAGGATCATGTTGTGTTTCCCCAGGTTAGTCACAGCAAACACGGCCCATTCCAAGTGGTCTTGGTAGCGCAAGATCACATCGACAACGTGTCGGATTGCTCCTCCCTCGTTTGGGGTACCATCGACATTGTACACTGGTGTGGGTCGAGTTAACGGGCGCAAGTTCAGTCTTTTGGCGATCGCAAACTTCTGGTCTATGAACAGTCCCATAGCTCCGCTGTCTAGTAAGGCGGTTACTTCCTTAACCTCTGCGGTATCGGTAGTCTGTATCTCTACCTTGAGGTTCAGGGAATTTGGAGAGGGGGTGGAAGCCACTATGTAGTGTTTTGGGAGATGGCGTTCCCAACATTTCAACCTAGGAAGGGGAGATGGTGGTTTCGGTGGAGTCGGTCTAGGAGTGTCTGTATCGCTTACGGTTGAGGCATCATCGTCTGAATCCAGAGTTGTATTCTCCATATCAGAGTCTATAGACAGAGCAGCAAAGCGATTAAACAAGGGCAGTGAGGGCACATCCTTCACTTGCTGCCTTGGGCAAAATCCCCCAAATCCACATCTTCCACCTCCTCAGCCTCGTCGGTATCTCGAAGGTCTGCGGAGACCATCCAGTACTCTAGCATCTCTTCACATTCTTCCGCCATCATGAAACGCACATCATATGCCTGAGGGCATTCTCAGGCAAAGTGGCCGGTCTTGCCGCATCATCGGCACGTGAGTGGCAGAGGATACCGCCGCCTGGTTGCATCAACATCCATTGGCGCAGGCCCAAGGGGTGGCATCAGGGGAACGAGGGCCGACGATGTTCTAGGGGGAGCGGGCACTGCTTGCTTGGTTGCAGGTTCGACGGGCCTTCGGCTAAGCTATGGCGCTGAGGTGTGCAGTGATGGGAATCGAGGCCCCTGAAAGGCTTCGTTTGCTGTGCATGTGAGGGCCACCGCTCATGCTGTGGTGTATCCTGCCAAGATGTCATCATCCTTCGGTCTCCCATCTAGCATCAGCGTGATGTGACTTTGGATAGTAGGGTCAAGGCCTCGTCGAAACTTCATGACGATGGACCGTCCATCCGTGTACTTGGCCTTTCTGACTAAGTCTTCGAATTGGTCGATATACTCGTCGACTGAACGCTTGCCTTGGTGGTACTGGCGTGACTCCAATTGGTTCACTGCCTCAGTGGCCTCGTGCAAGGGGTAGAACTGTTCCCGAAAGGCTTCCACGAAGGCCTTCCAGTTGGCATAGAGCGGTCTGCCTGTCTTTGCTTTGTGTGTGAACACTCAGCTAGAGAAGGTCGCTGCCCTTCCTGTCTTCATAAAGGACAGTGCCCAGAGGATCTGAGACTGCTCGTCGGGAAAATCGGCGGCACAGACGCCGAGGTACAAGGTGCAAGACTGCATGAATGCATGCCCGTGCAAATGGTCACCATCGAACTCAGAGGGCTTGGCGGGCTCTACCATTCATTTTGCAGGCTGCCAAACGCGGGTCTGGAGGCCTGCCACTAGATTTGTCGTGGTCGCCTGTAGCGCGTTCAGCCTCGTTTCTAGGTCCTGCTTCTCTCTTCTTTCTCTTAGTAACTCCTGTTCTATACCCACCAGTTGGTCCAATAACTCCTGGGCTGACAGCAAGTCCATGGAGAGTAAGATGTTGTAAGTGAATGAGGAGGGGCTGCTGCTGTCACTACTTCTGAAGAAATTCAATTCGGAGTCATATGAAGGAGCAGCTGGTTCTCAAAAGAGAGAGTTTTCTACTATAAGGGCAACCTAAGCAGGCGTTCTACCCTAAGGCAGTGCACTGGCGAAGGGGGATCCAAAGGTTTAGTATGGTACCTAATATATGGGGGCTAGCCTACCTGGCGAAGGGGGATCCAAAGAGAAAACTTTAGGGAACCCTTCACCCACTGACTACTGTATATAAGCACCATCGTTATGGCGCTCCACGCTCTACCGGGCATTACCCTCCGTACCGACCAGGAAGTTCTGCCAGGGCCTTGACTCTGAGAACAGATGACGAAAGGGAAGCCAAGGGTTACAGTCAACCCTTCTGAAGGGTACTTGCCAACAGGGATGATGGTTCGGTGCACGGTACGCTCTGTACTGCCGTGAGTGGATCGGACAGACTTCGGTTGGCGGGTGTGGAGTATAAGCGGGTCAGCGCTGGTCAGGGTTCATGATCTGGGGTTCCCCTGACACCTACTCTCTGTGCATGCCACCAATTTGGGACAGAAGAGGAACATGGGAGAATGCCAAGAATGTCAGCCCAAGTAGAGGACTTTAACAGGAGGAGGCAAGTAAAGGGGCCTAAACCTAGTCAATACCCAGAATGAGG
Source organism: Gomphus sp. MG54 (assembly GCA_003314385.1). Classification (NCBI taxonomy): domain Eukaryota; kingdom Fungi; phylum Basidiomycota; class Agaricomycetes; order Gomphales; family Gomphaceae; genus Gomphus; species Gomphus sp. MG54. Next base: position 11,621 of record QLPG01002787.1, read on the forward strand.
AAGTATGTACATACATGTCCTACCTACAGTAGGGGACAAAACCATTCAAGTGTTTTGAACATTTGTGTTGTACTGTAAATAACGGGAGGATTACATAATCAAAAATATGACGTAATTAGTGGAGATAGCCCTGCTTCTGAACTTGTGGTCACAATTAAGATGATTATGTAACTCTCAATATTCATTGAGATATTAATCATTTAAAAAAATGAAGCATTTGAATGGTTTTGTCCCTCACAGTTATTAATGCAATAAGTTGTATATACAGGGCTGGAAATCACATGACAAGTCATGTGACATCGTGTGAACCTTTTGATAGTTTGTTTATGTCCAAACAAAGCCAAACATCCCTTGTTCAGAACCATGAAGCCTCTCTCTGCTGCTAAAGTTGACTCTATCATCTAATTGCTCAAAACTGGTCATTCTAGCTACTACATCTCCTCTTACCTTGGTGTCTCTGTTGGCTCTATCTCTACCATTCACAGGAAACACTGTCCTGATATACCCAAGGCCACTGGTAGTCGCCCATCCAAGATATCCCCCTCTAACATCTATCATATCGTATCACTCATGCAAAGAGGGAAGATTGAGAATGCAACCCAGGGTACCCAGGTGCCTAAAAACATTCTCAATGAACTAGTGACATCCAAGACTGTAAGGAGGAACCTGAAGAAGGCTGGGATAAAGGTAATTGTAAAGAGAAAGAAGCCACTTCTTAGTGCAAGGTATAGGAAGGTAAGGAGGGAGTTTGCAGAAGCTCATCTGGAGTAGACTCCAGAGGACTGGAAGCATGTTGTCTGGTCAGATGAGACCAAAATCAATCCAGATGAGACTAAAATCAATCGATTGGGGTCAGATGGAAGGAGATGGGTGTACAAAAAGGCTGGAGAGCCTTTGAATGATAGGCTAGTTGAGGGAACACTGAAGTTTGGTGGAGGTTCTGTGATAGTATGGGGTTGTATATTGTAGGAAGGACCTGGCTATGCTGCCAAAATTGATGGAAGGATGGATGGGGAGTTGTACAGGCAGATTTTGGATGATGAGCTTCAGGCTAGCCTGGAGTATTATAAAAAAGATTCTACTGACATTATTTTTCAACAGTATAATGACCCCAAGCACACGTGTAAGAAGGCTACTGAGTAGTTTTCTGGCCATGGCTATGAGGTCATTAAGTGGCCAGCTCAGTCCCCTGACCTAAACCCCAACCCCATTTAACACCTCTGGACTATTGTCAAAAAGTGCTTTTCTGACTATGAACACCCCCCTAGTAGAGTGCATGAGCTATGAGAGAGGATTGGAGTGGAATGGGAGAAGATAGAGCCAGAGGTGTATCAGAAGTTGATTGAGAGCATGCCTAGAAGGGTGCAGGCAGTGATGAGAGCAAATGGAGGTTTTACCAAGTACTGATATATACCATTTCTTGTTTAAAAAATATGAGGGACAAAACCATTCAAATGCTTCATTTTTTTTAAATAATTAATATCTCAATGAATATTGAGAGTTACATAATCATCTTGATTGTGACCACAAGTTCAGAAGCAGGGCTATCTCCACTAATTATGTCATATTTTTGATTATGTAACCCCCCTGTTATTTACAGTACAACACAAATGTTCAAAACACTTGAATGGTTTGTCCCCTACTGTATATAGGTTAAGAAGTGACATGTGGAATAAGGAATATGAGACAATAAGGTATGCAGAGCCTGTGGGGGTATTGTCTACAATGATCAAAAATAGAATGGAGGAAGGTAAATGGGGATAGGACAATGAGAATAGAATAATAGGAATGTGGCCAAGGATAGGACAATAGGGAGTGACTGACTATAAAACAATAGGTCATAGCCAAGGATAAAACAATGGTCAAATGTCCCAAGGTAAGATGGGCCAAGGGACAAGGAGTAGATGGGGTGGGGTTAATGGGTGATAAATGAAGAAGGAGTGGATGAGGGATGGGAATGAGGAATGTGGATGGTGGATGTGCCAAGCCAAGACCAACGGATCAAGTGACTTGCATGCGGCTTTATCATGTGTGCGTGGACATGGATTGATTGCTTGGTCAGCAGTACCGAGTCACCGGACATTCAGTACATGACTTGACAGAGTCAGCCATGCACATCATGTGGAGTGAAAGCAAATCTGCATGCATGCATGCATCAGTATTGTTCAAAGTAAAATAGATATAACTTACTTAATAATGAGCAAAAAACATACAAAAAAAATGAGGAACAATACAAAGTCAAAAAATGCACAGGTTGACACTAAAATCACCAAAAAATACAGAAATATTGTGGTTGACCTCTTCAGGGGTAGTATTAAGTACACGCTACTGAGCATCGGTTCACTCAGCAGTACCAACCAAATGCTAAACATTTAATTCCATGCACAGGTGACCAAGTCATTACAAGTCACTTAGTACATCAGTCTCAGCTTGGTACATTCATCATCCACACCTTCCAGTTCATTCATCATTCACTTTTCCTTTATTCATTATCCATTATTCCCAACCATTTATTATTTATTTTCTTGACCCATTTTACCTTGGGACTTTTCTATTGTTTTATTCTCTATCCTAGCCCTATTGTTTTATATCTATTGTCTTATTCCTGGTCATGCTCTTATTATCTTATATTTGGCCATATTTTATTGTTCTATTTTTGTTTATATTCTATTCTTGAGCATTGTGGACAATACTCCCACATTGTCAAGCGTCGGTTACTGACGGACTTCGGTACTGCCAAGGGGTGTTGTCGAAAGGTCGGGCGGACTATGGCCAAGTCCTGCATCCCCCCTTCCTAGGTTGAAATGTTGGGAATGCAGTCTCCTGAAACATTATGTAGTGACTTCCACCCCCTCGCTGAATTCCCTGAACCTCAAGGTAGAGATATAGATTATCGACACCGCAGAGGTTAAGGGAGTATCCGCCCTACTAGACAGCAGAGCTACGGGACTGTTCATAGACCAGAAGTTTGCAATCACTGAAACATTGAACTTGCGCCCGTTAACTCAACCCACACCAGTGTACAACATCGACGGTACCCCAAATGAGGGAGGAGCAATCCAACATGTTGTTGATGTGATCTTACACTACTGAGACCACTCGGAACGGGCCGTGTTTGCTGTGACCAATCTGGGGAAGCACAATATGATCCTTGGCTATTCCTGGCTTTGCAATCATAACCCCAAATTCAAGTGGTATATGCAAGAAGTCATGCTAAGCCGGTGCTCAGCCCAATGCCACACCTGCTGGGTCAAGCTAGAGAAGGAACGTTGGGAGGAAATGGCAGTTCGGACTCTTTGGACCGGCCCCTTGCCAGGAATGACGACCAACGAGTCAGAAGACTGTGAAGGTATCGACGATGGTATGCCCTTCCTCGAACCGGGTGATTGCCTTTTCACGACCATGGCCCCCCTGGATGTTCTGATCACTACCATTGCGGCCGCCACAACTGCACAGCAATTGGCCAAACAGGCACTCCGGAGTACCCCTCCCAAGGAGAAAGGGATGAACCTGCCCTATCTCCAAGACTTTAATGACCTCTTCGAGAAGGAGTCCTTTGATTCCCTCCCCAAACAGAGGACATGGGACCATGCGATCAAATTGGAGCCCAGAGTGAAACTCTCAGCCTGTAAAGTGTATCCTCTCTCTCTGAGCGAACAGTGAGAACTGGACGAGTTCTTACGGGAGAACCTGCACACGGGATGCATCTGCCCCTCGAAATCCCCCATGGGAAGCCCCGTGTTCTTCATCAAGAAAAAGGATGGCTCCCTCCAACTGGTCCAGGATTATCGGGTACTCAATGCGATGATGGTGAAGAACCGGTACCCCCTTCCCATCATCTCGGAGCTCATTGTGCAAATTCAAGGAGCCAAGTACTTTACCAAGTTGGATGTGCGATGGGGGTTTAATAATGTACGGATTAAAGAGGGAGACGAGTGGAAGGCGGTGTTCCACATGAACCAGGGACTGTTTGAGCCCCTTGTCATGTTCTTCGGCCTCACTAATAGCCCCACAACATTCCAGACCATGATGAACAACATCTTCCAGGACCTCGTAATGGAGGGACACATGTGTGTGTACCTGGATGACATCCTCATCTTTACTGAGACTCTCGAAGAGCATCAACAAGTCGTTTGGGAGGTTCTTGAACGACTAAGGGCCCACAAACTCTACCTTCGGCCAGAGAAGTGTGAGTTTGAATGGACCAGGATTGAGTACTTGGGCCTCATTATATCTTATGGCAAGGTAGAAATGGACCCCGTCAAGGTGGAAGGAGTCACGGGTTGGCCGACTCCTTCGAACTGGAAGGAGGTACAGGCCTTCCTAGGCTTCGCCAATTTCTATTGGAGGTTCATCGAGAGATTCTCGCACCACGCCAGGCTGTTGTTCGAACTTGTGAAGAAGGACGCCAAGTGGAAGTATGGAGACGAGGAACAGGCGGCCTTTGAAGGGCTCAAGACGAAGTTCACGATGGCACCCATCCTCAGGTTCGCTGACAATACCTGCCCTTACCGAGTAGAAGTGGACAGCTCTGACGTAGCCACGGGGGCGGTCCTTTCGTAGCAGTTGCATGAGGATGGCAAGTGCCACCCAATCGCCTTCTACTCAAAGAGCCTCTTCCCAGTGGAGAGGAACTACAAGATCCATGATAAGGAGATGCTTGCCATCATCCGGGCATTGGAGGAGTGGAGACACTTCCTGGAGGGCACTGAACACTGCATTGAGATCTGGACCAACCACCAGAACCTAGAATACTTCCAATCCTTGAAGAAGTTGAACCGGTGACAAGCCCGCTGGTCCCTCTACCTCTCGCATTTCAACTTCGACCTGTGGCACAGACCAGGAGTAGCGATGGGGAAGTCTGACACGCTTTCGCATCGGTCAGACCATGGATTGGGCACAGGCAACAATAGAGACCTAGTCTTGCTCCAACTGGAGCTGTTCATGATATGGGCCCTAGAAGGAGTGGCACTGGAGGGGGAAGAGCAAGGGATCACCCGAGAACTGAAGAGGGTGCTGACTGGAGGGACACTAGAGGACAAAGTAGCAGAGGTGATGAGGAAACTGCGGGAAGCAGGAGGGAGGTCGTTAGTTTTGGCCGAATGGGCAGAGGCCAATGGGTTGTTGACCTTCCGAGGGAAGGCATACGTTCCAGACATGGGAGGTCTCTGGTGACAGATAGTAGCCCATTACCATGACTCAAGGGTTGCCGGGCATCCCGGTCACTGGAAGACCCTTGAACTTGTCTCTTGAAACTACTGGTGGCCTCACATGTCTCGATACATTGGCAAGTACACCAAGACATGTGACCTGTGCTTACGAACGAAGGTCCAGAGGCAATGACCGGTCAGGGAACTCCACCCGCTCCCGATCCCCGAGACACGGTGGGATACCATAAGTGTAGACTTTGTAGTGGAGCTCCCCGACGTGCATGGGTATGACGCCATGATGAACCTGGTAGACTCGGTATCGAAACGGGCACACTTTATACCGACCCACACGACAGTAATGGCAGCCAGAGCAGCACGACTCTTCCTACAGCACATTTGGAAGCTGCACGGGTTGCCGAGGGTGGTGGTGTCTGACCGAGGGGTGCAGTTCGTCCATGAGTTCACGTGGGAGCTCTACCGCTTGCTAGGCATTCGCTTGGCGGCCTCTATGGCCTACCACCTGCAGACGGATGGTCAGACCGAACGAGTGAACCAAGAACTGGAACAGTACTTGTGCCTCTTCGTCAACGAGAGGCAAGACAACTGGGATGACCTCCTACCCCTAGCCGAATTCCAGTACAATAACCACATTCACACCTCGACCCGTGAGTCCCCCTTCTTGCTGGACACGGGTAGACACCCACGGATGGGATTTGAACCACACCAACCCTCATCGTGCCTCGAGTCTGTAAACGAGTTCAAGGAGCAGATGGAGGGGGCACTTTCGGAAGCAAAGGTGGCCCTGGTAAAGGCAAAGGACGATATGGCAACTTGTTACAACTGTACGCACCAGCTGACACCAACATTTGTCCCAGGCGACAAGATGTACCTTGACGCTAGCAACATTCGCACCAATCGGCCGTCCAAGAAACTAGCACACAGGTGACTCGGCCCCTATCTCGTGGAGGAATGAGTGGGGTCTCACACATACCGACTTTGTCTCCTGAAGACCTTGAGCCGTCTTCACCCGGTCTTCCCCGTCGTTAAACTCACCCCGGCGCCAGCAGACCCCATCCCAGGTAGGCGACAGCCCCTTCCACCGCAGCCAATTCTCGTCGACAAAGAGGAACACTTCGAAGTCAAACAAGTACTCGACAGCCGGATGAGGGCAAATCGACTACAATTCCTTATCAAATGGAAAGGTTATGGCTACGAGAAGAACTCATGGAAGAACGAAAGCAACGTCCAGGCCCCTGACCTTATCGCCGACTTCTACCATCTGCATCCGGGTGCCCCACACCAAATCTGTGCCTTGGATGTGTCCGCCTTTAGATCCCACACCCCAGTCCTGCCCGTGGGGATCAATGCATTGGAGACGCCGCATTCTAGAGGGGGGGTGATGTCAGGAACCCCCAATCATGAACCCTGACCAGCGCGGACCTACCCATACTCCATACTCGCCGACCGAAGTCCGTTCGACCCACTCACGGCAGTACCGAGCATACCGCGCACCGAACCATCATCCCTGTTGGCGAGTACCCTTTAGAAGGGTCGACTGTAACTCTTGGCTCCCCTTTCATCATTCGCTCTCAGGATCGAGGCCCTGGTGGAACTTCCTGGTCGGTACAGAGGGTGATGCCTGGTAGAGCGTGGAGCGCCATAACGATGGTGCTTATATACAGTAGTCAGTGGGCGAAGGGTTCCCTAGAGTTTTCTCTTTGGATCCCCCTTCACCAGGTAGGCTAGCCCCCATGTATTAGGTACCATACTAAACCTTTGGATCCCCCTTTGCCAGTGTGCTGCCCTAGGGTAGAACGCCTGCTTAGGTTTCCCTTACAGACTTCTTCTTCTTCTAACATCAACAAGAACAATAATGCCAACAACAAAAAATCGACAAAAGCATATGTGACCAAGGCGAGCATGTTGGACACCAATTCCAAAGACAGTATGGTGATGGAGTCAAAAAAATGAGCTGCAATCTCAGAAATGCATGAGCTGAGGATTGCATTGGCCTCTCTCACGTGCTGTTCTTGAATGCCCTTTCTCCTATTTCTCGCATATCTTCTACTTCTGAGACTTCAAAAACTTCACTAATACTTAATCTGTCTTGTTCTCTTATTTCCAAACTTCCTCTTGTTATGCTCTTAGATTGTGGTTCTTCAGACTGCTTTATTGAATCATGAGTTGTGCAAAAATATTCTTTGCCTACTACTTCAGTTCCTGCTATCCCGTTGAAATTATTCGATGGTTCTACTAATTCTGGCATTACTCAGACCACTACCATTCCTATCCGATTTCCGACCAGTGAACTTCAGAACATTACTTTCTATGTAACATCATTGGATGGTAGTTGCTCCACAGTACTTGGCTTCAACTGGCTCACCCACTACAATCCATTGATTGACTGGGTATTGGGCAGTATAACCTTCAAGTCTATGAAACTGACCACCGCTCTGACACCTCAGGCCTCAACCGCTGCTTCATAGTCCAGCACCCTGCTTCCAATCAATCTGTCACCATCTCCAAAGTTGGAGGCACTGCAGATAGCCCTAGTTAATGCAGAAGCATTTGTTTGCACCTGAAAACTAGAAGGTTCACAAGCCTTTCAACTTGACCTGGTGGATCTCGACAAATATGCTTGAGGCTCCACTACAGTTGATTCCTCCGACAACCTGGATAGCATTAAACAGCATGTTCCAGAATTCTATCATGACTTCACTGATATCTTTAGTAAACAGTGCAGTAATACACTAGCACCTCATAGACCTTACGACCTCAAGATCAACCTTGAGGATGGCACTTTGCCCCCTCTTGGTCCCATTTATTCCCTCTCAGTATCCAAACTCCAATCACTACAAGATTTCATCGATGAACACCTCAATATGGGCTTCATTCGACCCTCACATTCATCTCACAGCACCCCAGTACTATTTGTATGCAAGAAGGACGGCTCCCTGGGACACTGCGTAGACTTTCAGAGTCTAAACAGAATTACAAAGAAGGACCATTATCCACTTCCCCTTATTTCTGACCTCTTAGATGCCCCCAAGAAAGCTCATATATATACCAAAATCAACCTCAGACACACCTATCATCTCATTCGAATTGCAGAAGGAGATGAATAGAAAACAGCCTTTAGGACATGTTATGGATCCTTTGAGTGGCTTGTCATGCCTTTTGGACTTTCTAACACCCCTGCTGCACTTCAGCGCTTCATGAATGACATTGTTAGCAATCTATTAGACAATTACACCATCGTCTATTTGGACGACATTCTCATCTATTCCAATGATGAATCCTCACATATCGAACACATTCGCAAAGTTCTTCGACAATTACACAAACACAACCTTTATGCTCGAGTGTTACGATAGTGAAAAAGATGTAATCGTAATATAATGTAATCTCCCAATGGCGAA